>WAAE01024594.1:0-73180 GCA_013400495.1 Nicator chloris
TGAGGGCGCGCGGCGCGCTTGGCGGGCCGGTCGTTTGGCGGGAGCTGGCGCGGCGCGCGCCGGCCGTGTCCCCGTGGCCATGCTGTGCCGCGCGCTGCTCCGCCGCGCCGCCGCCGAGCCCGCCCGTGAGTACCGCGCCTTCCCGCCAGCACCTTTCCTCCGGCACCGCGCCTTCCCGCACACCCTCCCGTCCCGATCCATTCCCGGCCGCCCGCACAGCCGCGGCGGCCGCCTCGCGGCTCCTGGAGCCCGACCCTGTGGTGTCTGAGGCGCTTACGGTCCGTCTGTCCCGTTGTAGGTCGGTCCTCAGCGCTTCCCCTGCAGCATCTCTTGGAGAGCTACCGGTGCAGCCAAGAAGATGACCACCTGTCTTACGGGGAAATGGGAATGCCGGTCCCTCCTTTCGGCTGCACCTTTTGTACAGGTAAAGTCACCTCCTGAAAGACCTTTTGTGGGGCCAGGGTATGAGCTCTGTTGTCAGCAGTTTCTTGTTTTAAAGTGAGCTGGAAGCAATGTGCTTGCTCCTACACGTGATAAACATTGGATCATGGTGCACCTAGACATACTGATGGAAAGTATTCCCTCAAAGAAGCAACTGCAAAGCATTCATTTTAATGCCTCTTTGTTTCACCTGTGTCTGTTTCAAGGTATGTCCTCTTGGTGACAGTGTGAGGCTACATAGGTGAAAAACAGGGCTTTGATCAAAATAGATAAAAGCTATAATAGGGTGGAGAACATTAGGTGGGAATCAGAGGTGGATGGATGTCACGAGGCAGTTACACACAGCATTTCCCCGTGATAGAGGAAAGGAGTAAGCAATGAAGCTCCTGGATCTTTAGGGCAAAACTTTTTCATTCATAGTACTCTAGTTTTGGCATGAGATTTTACATTTCTCTAGAGTGGCTTCCTGCTTTTCCAAGTCAGATCGTGGAAAATGCTAGAGGCTGTAGATGATAGATACTCTGGATACAGAAAACTGTAACTAGAAAACTTATTCTAGCTGGTGAAAGAGGCATTAGCTCAAAAGTTGCTCCTGGAGCCATTTGATTGCCCATGTATAGTCATTCCTGAATGGAACATCTAAAAAGAAATGCTTGCCAATTTTTCTGTATTTTAGCACTTAGGTTGCTGTGTAAATGCTGCTTATTTCACAGCTTTTTGTTTGCTGCATTCCCTAGTTAAAGCATCTGTGAGCTTTCACAAAGATCATGGACATGATTATGTGTTACCTGCATAATATAATACATTTCAATTTCTTTCCAGCCCCCAATTTGGAGCACATCCTGGCAGTTGCAAATGAAGAAGGGTTTGTTAGACTGTATGATACTGAAGCACAGACAACCAGCAAGCTCATCTTTAAAGGTAAATGTTGTGTAAAAGGTGATCTTCATTTGATGTGACAAGTATGGGATTTGCTGGAATCAAAGAGAGCTTTTTGCAAGTACTTAAAGCAGAAATTGTAGGCAGTACTTTATTCCTTTCACGTACTTTGCTGAGTCTTCTTTACAAAGCAGCAGCATGAATGTGCTCTTAAAACAGCAGTAGCAGATGAATTGTTCTGTGTTGTCTTTCATGCCTAAGGCAAACTGTTGACAAGATTTCTGATTTCAGTGTCTGATGTCATTTAGTCTTCTGCAAAATACTATGCTGCAATGCACTGAACTAATCTTGGCTTTTGTTTTCTTGTTAGAATGGCAGGCTCACTCAAATGCTGTATTTGACCTTGCCTGGGTGCCAGGGGAACACAGGATTGTAAGCAGTCTTTTGCCATCCGACTATTTTTTTCTAATGCTTTGGCAACCGTGTACAGAAAATGACTAAAGCTTTTTATTTTTCCCTCTGAAGGTCACTGCTTCAGGAGATCAGACAGCCAAGGTGTGGGATGTGAGAGCTGGCGAGCTTCTTGGCATATGCAAAGGTCACCAGTGTAGCCTCAAGTCAGTTGCTTTTTCTAGATTTGAGAAAGGTAAATGTTGATATTCCCAGTTGTTTGTTTTTTCCTTCTTCTTTCCCCCAGGCAAAGTACTTTTAAGGCTAAAAAAGGGCTTTGGAAGCTGACAGGTACAAATAGCACAGGCCTGAGCAGTGACCCAGCCAGGAAAGCAAAACTGTCTTGTTGGAACTTGATGGTGTCCTGATGCTAAAATCTGCACATTTCTGATCTTGGGCAAAGATAAGATAGGATATCTGCTTCCATACCCAAGTGTGTGAATATGCTGGTTTCCATGTACTGGTTTCTCTAGTGGGAGTAAGAAAAGAATAATAAGAGTAAGGGAACAAGTCAAAAAGCATGGCAAAACAATGGCCTGAGATTTATATTTCCAGGACTGGCATACAGAAGAGCCAGAGGTGCATAGATGGCATTGTACTGCATTCAGTTAATTAAATGAATGCTTTTGGAAGCTAATAACACTTTTTTCTCTCAGCTGTTTTCTGTACTGGAGGGAGAGATGGAAACATCATGGTTTGGGATACCAGGTGCAACAAGAAAGGTAAATAAATTTTCAGATATGTATCAAAAAAGCTTTGTATCTCATGTAAAAGGACTGCTCAGATGGACTTGTTGGACTGATACTTTTGGTTACAATATAGGCAGCAGAGGAATCTCAGATAACTGTACTGCTTTAGGTACTGTAAGAGGATGGAATAGGTATCTCTGCTATATATAATACATTTCTCCACTTTGCAGCAGTCCCAGATTTGCAGCATCAAACCACAGGTTTGATAATTCCCTGTGTGGAGGTAAGGAGGCTGTATAGAATGCATCCCTGTTAGGGCAGCTCAAAAGCAGACGAGATGGGAGAGATTGCTTAGGTCAGAACCATCCAGAGGCGTGAAGAAAGGCTGGAAAGGCTCCTGCTAGAGTAGAAAGGAAGAAAGTGTAGAAAAAAGAGCTTGTGAGTGCTGGGAACAACTGAATATATTGTGGGAATACCTACTATAGCTCATTCTGCTCCTCTGTTTCCTGGAGCTTTTCCTTCTCCAGCCCCTTCCCCTTATGCCTTTTCCCAGTTCTCTGCTCTGCCACAGCAGTTTCTTTGCCTGAGCATGTCTTGCTCTTCCATCTGTCCCAGGTTCCCTGGCTTTTCAAACAGGCAAGTGAAGGAAAGACTGACTCCACATGGCTGAACTGGAAGGTGTAGGGAAAAACATGTAGAAAAGTTGAATTACTCTAGTAAGGCAGTACATTTCACAAAGTAACAGACAAAAGGCTAAACAGAAAATTATAAAATAGAGTGGAAAAGCACTGGAAATCTTCCAGTGAGCGTAGTTCTGCTTGGGATGAGGTGGATTTAACATGCTCCAGACCAGGATGCATGTGAAAAACAGACCGAGGGGTAATGATTTCCAAAGGCAGCCTGCCTAGATCAGTTTTAGTTTCATTGTCTGTGCTACACTGACCTCTGTATTTTTTTGCACTGTGTTCTCACTGGTTTTGTATGTAAGTAATTTTTGTTTTCAGAATACAGTAATGATTTTAAAGGTTAACCTAAGCCACCTTTTAGGACTAATCCCAAGCTGATGCCTGTTTTATGAAAGTGATAGCAAAATTACATGTAAACTACTAATTGAGATGTCTTTGATTTCCTTCAGATGGCTTTTACAGGCAAGTGAATCAAATCAGTGGAGCACACAATGTGGTTGACAAGCAGACTCCTTCCAAACCAAAGAAGAAGAGGCAGAACCTGAGAGGACTTGCTCCCTTGGTGGTGGGTATCTGGCCAAGAAACAAAAAATGCCTCTTCTGGGGACAGTGTTATTCACAGAATTCTTCCTAAGTAAATGTAATGAGAAATATGTGGCTTGTATGTGGTAAATGCTTCCGTTTATCTTTGCAGAGATAGGGGTTTTTGTCGTGGTCATTTGCTATGGCTAATTTTAGACATTGTTTAGTTGCCTAACAACCCATGTGCCATAAAAGCCAATTTTGGGCAAATGCTATGTGAAAATACTTTTTTTTTTTTTTCCCCCAGAGAGGAAAGGAGTGGCCAGCTTTCCCTTTTTGAGGGGGGAGATATGGAGAGTTGTCATTTTTTTCTTTATTTACCCCCCTAATTTGACCAGACAAATTACTGCCATACTGGAGTAAGAACTGATCATTTTTAATCTATTAAACCTTGTGATGAAGGCAGCTCTCTTATCTGTGACCTGAAAGGTGTAATCTCAAACTGCTGCCCAAACACTTATCTCTCCGTGGCAATTTCACTGGTGGGAGTGTTCAAAGGTTTGTTGTGTCCTAAATGACATCTGGTGTTTCTAGATTCTCCTGCCCAGCTAGGGGGAAATTTTCCCTGCATTCACATGGCCTTGAACTAAGCAGCAGGATCTTGCTGACCTTAAAAGAAAATAAAATTCTTTTTTCTTCTCTGCTTAAGGATTTCCAGCAGAGTGTAACTGTGGTGCTGCTTCAGGACGAGCATACTCTTATCTCTGCAGGAGCTGTTGATGGGTAAGGAGGGAGGATGCCTGCTTTCCTGTCTGTTCTGTGTGCTCAGTGGCATAAAAAGATTGGGAGATTTTCTCTTTAAGATCACTCAGTGGCCAACAAGGCTAGAGCTACTGCTAGGTGGAATCAACAGCTATGCTGTCAGCTTGCATTGGCTTCCTTACTGGAGATTGCAGTACAGGACAAACTGTGATATGTGGTAAATGCTCATTTTAGTGTCTTAGCTATGGGGAAGAATGAGAGCAATTCTTCCCTCTCTCTCTCTATTCTCATGGACCTATGAGACCACACATAGACAGACTATTGTTAGACAGCCTTTTTGGATGTGTGTGGGTGGTCAGGGCCTGGATATGTGTAGGAGTGCTTGAGAAAACGTTGCTTTGAGTTACAAAAGTTTCATTCTCTTAGATGCCAGATCCCTTGCAGCATCTTGGAGCTTGAGCAAACTGTCTTATTGATTAGCATGGAAATGATCCTGTTGAACTCAATTCTATAGCAGGTTCCATGTGGTGAGAGCCTTTCTGAGGCAGATAAGATTGACTCTCCTGCCTAGGGTTCATGACAGAGACTTGCTCCCAAAGAGCAAGTAGAAAAATTGGAAGACTTCATTTTTAAAACTGCAAACTAAAATTACTTGTCGGAAGTATAAAGGCATCCATGTATTTCCTTTTAGTAGTTGAAGGAATTTGGCTTCCAGGCTCTTGTTCTGTCTTGTGCTAGTTACAGAAGGCAGTGCTGCCTCCTCACCCATGGCCAGCAGAGCAAGTGCTTGGCTTTCAGCACGGCTCCGCTCTGCTCCTGCTCACCTGTTGTCTCCTTAGCACTGGGTACTCCTCAGCCATGACCAACCTGAATTCCTGTGCTCTTAAAAGGCTTTATCAGCATGGAAAGGGAAATTTGGCAGCTGAAGACACTCATGCTTTTCTATTCCAGTGTGATCAAAGTGTGGGACTTGCGCAGGAACTACGCCGCTTTCCGTCAGGACCCGCTGCCCGTCAGGTCTTTCTGCTACCCTGGAACCAGCACTCGCAAGCTTGGTAAGGCACCGGATGTGCATTTGTTAGAGTGCAGAGTGAATTTAAGAAGTACTGTCACTGACATTTCTTATCTTTATAGCCAATTGTTGATCAGACCAGCAAGCTCTGCAGGGTATTTCGATTGCCAATACCAAATTTTCAAGTTGAAGAGTGAACACGCCTGACTTTTATATCATTGCACCAATGATAAAAACTTGCAGAAGCTTCAGCGTTGCATTTTCATAAACAGAGCTGAGGAGCAGTAGAGCTCTTGATGAGGAATTTAGCTAGGCATTTTGATACATGAGTAAAATTCAGATTGAATTTTCTTTGCATTGTATCTTGCAAAAACAACAGACGACTGAGTTTTTATATTCTCACCTGTTGAAACTGTTAGCAAAAATGATGGCACACTTGTTCATGTTTTCTCTGTCTTCTTTGTACCTTTAATGCCTTACAATGCTCTAATGCAACCCAGTAACTCCTGATGATTTGTCTGATCAATGTGATAATGGTCAGTGTCAGTCCCAGAAACATGAGGGAAATCCTCAAGGAGGTAGTTGTGAAATAATTTGCCTGCAGGGAAAGATTTTTCTTGAACATGAATCACTAGCAAATCAGAGAATGGCTTGTTCTACCAAAACACGAGGATTTCCCTTTATTTTTGATATCTGCTTCTACAATTGGTTGTTCCTGTTATCTATTTGAAACTATCTAATAAATCACTTGCCGGTTTTGAAGGTGCAATTCCTTTCTAAATACCAGCCTGAATCCTCGTGAGAAAATATAGATGTTATTCTAGAAACATTTCTTCTTCAGCAAGTGCTCTGTGAAACATAGAAACTTTACCATGGCAATCTCATACATGTTACAGATCCTTTCCAAATTCCCTTCTCTGGGCATTTCATTAAGAATGTCTCTTTTCCAAGTTTTTTTCTAATGAAGAACGTCTCTCTTTCTCTGTAGGATATTCTAGTCTGGTTTTGGATTCCACTGGTGCTAATCTGTTTGCTAACTGCACTGATGACAGTATCTATATGTTCAATATGACAAGTTTAAGGACCACTCCAGGTAAGCATGATATCTGTGAAAATAGCTGCAAAAAGAATAGATGTCCCAGAGCGTAGAATGACAAGTTTGTCCCTCTGACACAGAGAGACAGGGACCAGGTTCAACACTTGAAGGAAACCTCTTGCATGCTCTTATCTCTAAAGCTATGCAGGAGAGATCCACATTTTATGCTGAGCCATCCACATAAAATTAATAGCAGATACTTGTTCACCCAGAGACTGATGGTAGTTTGCGTGTTAGCTCTAGTTATCTAGTGAGGAATGGCTACTATCCAGCCTGAAGCAAGTTTGAATCTTTTGCTTACTGGCAGTCACTGATTTGTCAGACTTTTAGATATGAATCCACTGAAAGTGATCACCTGATAACTTCTGATATTTTAAGGTGTCTTTTCAATTTAACGTCTACCACAGTTTCTGGAAGAAAGGATCCCCAGCACATTGAGGTGCTTCATCCTTTTGGATTCCTTCAGCTCTGCCTCTGTGACCTTTACATGCACAAGATGGCCCTGAGCCTTTGGTGCACGAAGCTGCTTTGCCATAGGGCAGTGGCAAAACTTGTCAGATACATTCCAGCCAGACACAGAATTTATTTTCCCTTGCCTTTTCTCAGTCTCTCAGTTAACTGAAATTAAATGAACAATGTGCCCTTCTGTCTGCTCTTCAGGAAGGCAGTCTGGTGGGTGGGAATTCTTCCAGAGTGGAGAAGTGCTGCAAGTAGTAAATATTAATAGCTTGGTTGTTGAGGTGAAACCCGGGTCGCACCGCCGGCCGCTCTGTGGGAATGGCTGCCTGGCCTGTCCCCTCACAGGAGCCGCTGCTGGCCAACGCAGCCCTCGGCCTCCTCATGGAGCTCTTGCCTCGTGTTGCAGCCGCGGGGAGCGGTCTGCCTTGCTCCAGCCGCACGGAGCGGTCTGCCTTGCTCCGGCCGCGTGGAGCGGTCTGCATTGCTCCGGCCGCACGGAGCGGTCTGCCTTGCTCCAGCTGCACGGAGCGGTCTGCCTTGCTCCGGCCACGTGGAGCGGTCTGCATTGCTCCGGCCGCACGGAGCGGTCTGCCTTGCTCCAGCTGCACGGAGCGGTCTGCATTGCTCCGGCCGAGGGGAGCGGTCTGCATTGCTCCAGCTGGGTGGAGTGGTCTGCATTGCTCCAGCTGGGTGGAGTGGTCTGCATTGCTCCGGCCATGTGCAGCGGTCTGCATTGCTCCAGCCGCACGGAGCGGTCTGCATTGCTCCAGCTGGGTGGAACTCCTGTGCCGCGGTTCCTCGGAGCGCGCGGTTCCCGCAGAGGGCAGCGCTGCCTGCCCTTGTGCCACCCTCACCGCGGCTGCCGCTGCTCTTAGCCAGCACTGAGGCAGCTTGGGCTCGTCAGGAAATCCTCCTGTGGCAGCACTTGCCGCCTGCTTTAGGGAGGGATTCGCTGTCTGATGGCCACTGCACTGGGAGAGCTGTGGGCAGAAAAATCCAAGGGTATTTTGGGGTCTTGCAGCTCTTGAAAGGGCAGCGCAGGCAGCCACGTGTCCTCTTGGTCCGTGGGTAGTTCCCTTTGTGAGAGGCGCTACTGAAACAGGGCTGGAGGGGAGGGTGCCAGCCCAGCCTGGAGAGCACCAGGAGAGCACGACTGACGAAATGCCAGTTTTGTTGACAAAATAAAGCTGCTGGCAGCGGGAGGAAGGAGCAGCCAGTGCCTTTGTTGCCACCTGTGTGCAAGAAGGCTCCTGCTGCGGGACTGCCCTTGTTGATGGAGTGGGACTGGTGATGGCGGCTGAGGGAGGAAGAGACAGGGAACCTGAACCAGAGTAGTGAGGCAGCCCAGGTGAGGGCTGAGCCTGCTTGTGATATGGGTCAAGCTAGAGCTTTAATGAAACTGCCATTGGTTTGTTTGGGAAGCCTGAAGGGCTCCAGTTGAGTAGTAAAAACTTCCTGCTGCCAGAGCCCCAGAGCAAAGGAGCAGTGCAACCACTTTCTCCAAAGGATATGTGGCTAGGCAGGAAAAGCCTGTAAGATCAGCCCTCCTTGCACAACTGACTCCAGGGCTATGCATTGACCGGGGCTTTAACTTATTTTTTTATTTTACTTTCTCTCTTCACAGTGGCTGTTTTCAGTGGACACCAGAATTCAACCTTTTACATCAAATCCAGCACCAGCCCAGATGACCAGTTCCTGGTCAGTGGCTCCAGTGACTGCAACGCGTACATCTGGAAGGTGAGGCAATGGGGAGAGACCCAGGCCTGCAGCCTGGAGCTGCTTTTGCTTTTCATGTTCACATAGAACACGTCTTGCTTCCCAATCCTGCCCAAAGCAGCGTGGGGCTAGCTCCTGGCGTGTTGTGCCTGGAGTGTGTACGTTGCTGTCAAGGCTTGATGTAATTGTTTAATGTAAAACAGAGCTAACCTCCTGCCATCAGTACATCTCTCATTGCTGCTGCTTGTTGCAAATTGCTGTTCTTAATCTGGTTTTAATGGGCATTACAATCTTCTTTCAGTCCTGTTGATTCAGGCAGCTATGACAAGTAGACAGACAGTTCTCAGTTCATATTTAGCAATGGAGCACATTAGCAGAAACCTACAAGTTTAATTGTCTTAAAGGGCACTCTTCTTCTCTCTCTTTTCGGGCTCCTGCTTCAGACATAGCTTTTTCTCATGCTTAATTTACAGTAGTTAAAGCCTTTGTATCATAGCAAGGGCTCAGCCAGAGCCTTCAGCAAAATTCCTAAGCACTGTCTGACAGCTGAGGGGCTTCATCGCTTAACATCTTGCAGTGGTGTGTAGGAAATGCAATGTCACCGAGATAGTAGCAGGCACCTCAGAATAAGGCATGCTTCAGGTCCTGTTCTTCATGTTCCTCATATGGGAACAGAGTAGACTTACTGAAGTAGAATAGGCAGAAACCACAGGTGACTGCCTGTTTCAGATTTGGGATAATTTTTAGGGAATGTTGACTTGTGTATCCATGTCACAACGAGTTTGAAAGTAAAATACAAACCTCTCAGAGGAGAGGCTCAGCCTGCTGAGGCTGTGGTTTGAGCACGTAGCCTCTTTAGTCTGGAGAACACTTGGAAGCAGCTGGGTTGCTCACTCAGTGGAGGCAGGAGTGTGGCAGCAGGACTACTATGCCAAGTGGTGGAATTTTAACCTTCCTCGTGTTCTGTGCAAATTCAGCAAAAATGCCCGTGCAAACTTGAGTTGCACATTCTGCATTCGTGTGTTTTCATACTTTCTTGGAACACAGGCTGAGACTCAGTTGAGAGTATTCAAGGATGTCATTATATCTCAAAATGTAAGCATCTGAGCACATTTAAAAGGCATTCATGTACAGAAGGCTTCTGTTGCTATCACATATGAGTGACAGATCGTACTGCATATTTATAAAATAAATCATCAGATGATTACTTTTATTTTAATACCATAGTTATATTAGAAAATGGGACTTCCAGTGCATTTCTCTTTCAAGTTCTGTGGTATTCAGAGGCTTCTTAATTTAAATGTTGACAGATTTGACTCTGAAACATATGTATCTTTTCATGGCTTGAGGACTTACTATGCTGTGGAAAAAAAACATGGTTAGATGTTGCATGAGTAGTTAAAACGTAATGTTGTAAGGGCCTTAATGAAGAGCTCTTTCCGTTTCTAGAGGAGAGTAAAATGCAGAGGAAGATCTTTTCCACTTAAATGATTTCTTTGAGAAACTTTTGCAGCAGTGCTAAGTTTGTGTTTGGGTGAGAAACACTGTGGATAGAAGTTATTGCTGACAATGATGCTGTTTCAGTCTATTTTAATATATAAGTCACTTGCAGGCAATGAACACTTCCTTTATTGTGTTGGGTTTGTTTTTTTTTTTTTAAATTAGAAGTTCATCAATTAGTGAACTCTCACTCCAGAACAACCATAAGATTATACAAGCTGAAAAGCACAGAGGTTTTTCTCCACAAAGGTGGTACCTATCTGAGGTACCTTCCTGGTAATAAAAAAATACCATTTGTAGACTTGTGCTTCTGCTGTGTTTTCAGTCCTTTGATGTGGATCACTCCCAGGAAACCATATCAAGATAGGCTTTGGTGTGTCCCAGCCCTGGAATGGTTGTGCTTCTGTATCATATGGTGCACTAAACCAGAGACACCATTTTATGCTGCATCCTGAAAATGGATGTAACAGCTGTTTCCAGTGAGGAGAGTAACTAAAAAAAGGCTCATTTCCTAGGTTTCTCTTTTTAACCTTTCCACAATAGCCTCACTTCCCCAACAATATCCTGTCAATTCAGACAGAAATGCAGCCTGTGCTGTGGCTAATCCTGACTTAACATGCGCAGGCTGGCTGACAGCCTTCTGCCAAACAAGTGGACACAGCCATGACTCTGCACTCTTCTTCACTTCACAGTAATATAAATTGAGTAAAGTTGATTTAATTTACACTACTATAGTGTAAAACCACCGTGTTCTAGAAAGAGTAATTCCCTTCCTCTGCTTTCCTTCCAGCAATCAGTGGCTACTGGACCACTGTTTTGGCTGCTATGAATGTATAATAGCAAGACTGCTATTAACTGTAAGTGAAGGTGTTCTCTGCACCAAGATCTCCTGTTTATTCCCTAAATAGGAATTTAGTTTCCATGGCATTGCATGTAATGGCAGTAAAGGGAATGCTCTGACCAAGGCATTTAGTGGATATTTAGTCAAGTGGTTGCCCCTATCGTGCCAGGGGAAAAAGAGGGTTCTGTTAAGATGAACCTGTTTGTATCAAAACAGCTTAAGTTCTGAAGCTGCAGTTTTGCAGGCTGTTGTAGATGACCTACAAGAGAAAAACGTTTGTAAATCAGAAGCCTTTCCCAAAGTCTTGCAGCTTCCTTTGAAACCCGTATGTAATGTCTACTCCTTTTCCCAGACAGTAAAGGATCTGTTCATTCCCTTAGTCATTTATGCAAATCCCCTTGATAAATCTCCCTTATAATGTCACATCAATGATGGTGACTCACAGCTCCAGAAAGGATTGCCTGCTGAGGGCAAGCAAAACTTGGATAGAATCTGTGCATGTGTGTGTTTTCTTCTGTGGGCCACTTAATGCTGGCTCCAGCTCTGTCTGTCACTTACAGGAGCTGGAGTCAAAGATAAGTAGCAATACTGTAGAACAGGAGAAAGATCTTTGTCAAGAGTGTGAGAGAAATGGAGATCAGTTGAATGAATGTGAGTGACTTAGAGAGCTTTCCTATGAACTGTTGAGAAGGTCTCTGGTCCAGCTGATGGGTTGGAGAAGGAGCAGGCACTTGGCAGTTGCAGAAATGCCAGTTCTGAAGCCAGTGAAGGTTCATCTGTGGGATTTTGTTGGCAATGGTTTTGTGTTCTTAATAAACCATTGACCTGTGATTGGGATATTGGTAAAATAGCAGCAGAATATATTTGCCTATCCCGAAATATAAGCCTCCCAACATTGAAGCATCTTACCTGGAACAGGTAGAGGTACTTAAAATGCTTGTGTCATGTTTTGGGCTGTCAACTCTGGAAGCAGAATTCCTGTATGTAGTGGGAATTGAACAAGTGTTTCCATGAACAGCTGCTTAGGACTTCCTCAGTTGTTGCCCCATGATGACAGGCTGAGAGCATTTGATTTATACATTTCATACAGGAAAGATGGGAAGTATCCACATGCTTCACCGGTGGGATATGTGGTTTTTCTTGGAGATGTATATTAGGCTGTGTGCCTTCTGACTGTTTGCTTGGTTTTTCTGTGGAATTTTTAAGGTTTCTGAGCCCAGCCTTCCTCCACGGATACTCCTTGGTCACTCTCAGGAAGTTACCTCCATTGCTTGGTGTCCTTCAGACTTCACTAAGGTTTGTCTTCTGAAAAATGGTCTTTACTGTGAAACAACAGATGTGATGTGACATCTGCTTTTCAAAATGGCAGCAGCATTTGGTGTTTTGGGAGGAAGTTTTTAGTCAGTCAGTTCTAAAGTGTTCATTTAGAGGACAGTAATCCATCCAACCTTGTCATACCAACACAATTACCAGAACCTTTTTATTATTTTCATATAATTTTGGCTAATTGAGAAGTCCTAAGAAATTGCAAATCAGTAAAGACCTCTCCTGATGAGAGCTTGATACTACCTATAAGAGACAAAACAATGAAATCATTTAATCAGGGCTTTCATAAGCCAAAGGCTTGTTTTATTGTTCTATATTCACATCTTCCTTTCCCTCTGACCATTGATACGTCTGCTAGTCTTGTACAGAGTGGCAAGAAGTTTTGAATGCCCTTTATAAAACATATCGATTCTTTTCATTGTGACCTCTTTTCAAAATCTGAGCTGTTTTTATGACAAGAAGAGCCTCCAGTGAATTTAGGTCAGTAGTTATGCACCAGGTGTCACTAAAAGGAAAACAACAGAAGTAGGAAGTTGGTTCAAATGTTTGGCCTAGCTCAAAACTAGAAATAACCCTGAAAAATCCTGAACAGTGTCCTAACAACAGCCAGAGTTTCTTCCACCCTACAATGTTAAAGAAGCCAGCTTCTTTCCCTAGCTTGCACTGCAGCACCAGGGCTTCAGAAAAGCATTACAGCCTAGGAGGGTGGGATTCTTGCAGGGAAACATCAGGAATTGTTCTGGTTGTGTAAGATGCACAATATGAGAACTGGAATTTCAGATGAAATTGTGGTACAGAGGTAGCCCAGCATCCTGATCAGGATGCATTGGAAATGCAGAACGATTCAGCCTTTAAAATTGTTACTGATATGAGGAAGAAATAGTCAGCCATTGTTCAGATGCCAAAGCATGAGGAAAAGTGGAAAATATGGACCTAAGACAGGTCAGAAAGCTGCTTGGTGTGATTTGAGAAGCAAGGTTGCTTTTGGTAGGGACAACACTGGTGTGACAAAGGTCGGAGTAGAGACACTTCCCCCATTCAGATTGCTATGAACTTTCACCACAGGATTTCCTTTTTCTTTCTACTGATTCCCTGCGGAGTCACCAGCTAATCTGCCTAAAGACAGCCATAAAATGTGGGCTAGATGGGTGCTGCTCCTTTGGTCGGGATTCCAGAGGTCTTTTTGGAGCACGTGATGCTGCGGCAGGGCTCTAGAGCTGTGTTCCTGGTGGAGTTGGGTTCTCTGCCAGATACCGCTGACATCTGACTCTGCAGAGATAGCACAGCTCATGCAACAGCCACCCAATGTCACCTTCTCGGTGTGCTGCAAATGTTTGTCCCCAAGCAGAAGATGTCCTCAGCAACAGAGGCAGATTAAGGTGCAGGTGCCAAAAGGATCGTGGCTGCTTTTGTCTACCGAGGGATTGAAATCTCAAAATGTGCCGTGACCTGAGCAGACAAGTGTCTCTCACACAACCATGCAAAGCAAATGGTTGGTGGTGACTGAGATTTCTATAGCAGAAAGACATGGATGCAGCAGCCCTGCCTGCTTTAAAACAAACCCTGCTGCCTGGTGCAGTAATGAAACAGAGTTGGGTTATTTTCATTGTTTGATGGTCAGTCTTGTACCCCTCCAGCCAAACTTCACCATGATTCATATTGGTGTGGTGTGTTGGATGTAGCTGTTCCAGTTCACTCAGCCAGTGATCCGTAGGATGTGCCCTGGTTACTCTAACACAAATTTATACTTAGATTGCCACATGCTCTGATGACAACACTGTGAGGATTTGGCGCTTACAACGTTGTCCTGAGGAAGAGAAATCAGTGTCCAGAAAAGCCAACTTGGTGGGCTGGGTCACTCAGAAGAAACCAGAACAACATGGAGCAGGTAAGGCCCCTGAGCTATGTTGCTCTGCAACACGGCTGCTGGATTTTGTCTGTTCTCTGTACCAACAACAGTGTTTGGCTTGTCTCAACCTTCTGAGGTTTTTCTCATATTAGGCAATTACTCATACAGCCAGACAAGCACTTCTGCTTGTAAATACTTCTGCCATCAACAGGACAAGCTGGCTGAAGTAGCTTAAAAGTATGGCAAAGTCTATATGCCAGATTGCAAAGCAAATATTCATTGACACAGCTTGTTGAGCAGCCAGATTTTCAGTGGGTTTCAGCAGAGTTCAATAATTGAACAGCCAAAGGAGATGTCACTGTAGCAACAACTCAAATTTTTTCATCCCCCCATCAAATGCTAACTGAGAGCACTAAGATCATATGCTTTTCCAGTTTGGTAGTTTACCCAGCAAAGGGCTGACAGCACATGTAGAGCCTTGGAACTCTGAACTGTTTGCTTCTGCCCATAGTTGAACTGTGCACAGATTTATTTCTCAGGTGCAGTTATCAGTATTTCTCTTTATTTAGCTTCAGTCAGTGGTACTGACCATATACAGCCAAATGAAATGCTGTGTAGTGAAAGTACAAAAAAACAAAAAAACATGTAGACAGTTGTGGTGATTGTCATGTCCCAGAATTAATCATCCATTCATATGTTAACAATAGTGAAAAAATGCAGTACCTTTCTACAAAGCCTGGGCACTCAGACAAGTTGTGCAGCGTGCTCTGAGCTAGCAAGCAGATGTGGGCTCTGTAGAGAAGAGAGTCACTAAGCAGGTAGTACCCTAGACCAGAAGAAAGGAACCCTGACCATAAAATTACTTTGGTTTGTCTGTAACCTGCATTTAGTTGCAGTAGAGTAGGTGAAAGGAGAAGTACCCCCTGCCCCAAAATTGAAGTAAGATGAGCTTCTCTGTAGAGCAGCTCTGAAACTAAGAATACAATAGCTTCCCAGCAGCTGCTGCTGTGACTTCCTGCATTCCACCTATCTTTTTGAGCCACCCTCCAGATGAATTTCATCTTGGCTAACACACATCGAGGCTGAAGATCTCCAAATCCCACTAATGGGGTAACATTACCTCTAACCTTTTGCCAGTAACAAGTCTAGCAGGAAGTTTGCAGGACAATAGCAGGGGGAGTGCCAGGTCCACTCCATAGCTGGTAATTGTTTTGTGTGTGCACACACTCTTCCTCAGAGAGGGCTCAAAAATACCTTTGTGTCCTAGTTTCAGAAAAACAGAAGTAAGCATAGGTTTAGACCAAAGATGTGAGATACTTTATATCTTACACATTAAAACTTTACAAATCAGGTTTGGCAATAATACCAGAAAAAATGAGTTTTTTCTCCTTGCTCTTGCTGCATTAAAGTAACACAGGAGGGAAGAGGAAGTACACAGACACTGCAAACACAACAGCAGGCTTCCTGCTGACCTTGGCTCTTGAGCACAAAACACGTGCTGTTAGAATACAGGAGTTATCTGCAGAGACTAATTCAGAGCTGGCAAGCAGAGTACTATTTCAGACCTGCTGGGATGAATCTAGGTGGTTCCCCACCCATTTCTGAGGAACAAATTATGAGATTGAGGTTGTGTATTGATTGTTGACCTAGATCATCAAGTGTAGCAACCAGAGTTTCCTTTTCTTTGGCAATTACTTTTGTGGTTTCTTTAAGTTGTACTACCTTCTCTGTGGTTTTGTGTAACCAAATTTCTGGAGCAGGCCTGTGCATGGACAAGTTGTGATTCTTAAATCTGGAGATTGATAATACCACTCTAGAAGATTTGAGGCAGAGAAGGTAGGAAACATCCAAAATAACCTGCTTTGGTGTGATGCAGGTTGACTGCAGGTATTTGTGCAGTGGCATGTGCAGTGGCAGCATAAATGGAAACAGCTTGAAACTGGCTTGGTAGAAGCCTGAATGCTGCATGCAGTCTTAGAAAAAAAAGGCCTGATATTCATATTCTTTATCTCAAATTTGTGTTTGCTTCTTGCCATGAAGCTCCTCCTACTCCCAGGATAACTCTTTTTCCACTGTCCAGTGTGTCCACAGCATAACTTTCAGACTGGTTTGGGATTCAAAGTGCTCGTACCCAACTAGTCATGCAATATTTCTGCTGAATGAATTTGTCATGGTCATTATGGATCAAGAGTTGCTGAGCTTGCTACTTTCTTCCCCTCTAGGAGCTTAGATTTTTGAGTGCAACTAATTTCCCTGCTGAGTTATTATTGTCTTGAAAGTGCTCATTAAACCAAAGATTAGGAGAAGAAATCTTGGCAGTTACTTTCTCATAGCCCAGATTGAAGCAAGTTGTTATGAAGTAGCATATTTTATCAGGAAAGGAGCCTTTAACTCTGCTTTTTGTGTTGAAGTTACTTGTAGTGGGATCCTTTAATATGGGATCCTATTCAATTTTGTTCTGATGCAGCAGTACTTGTATTTTGGATACTAGTTAGACAATACAGTTAAAGGATGAGAAGAGGCTTGGTATGGTGTATAACCAGGCCTGTAGGTGGTCACTCAACATGTTGTGTGTGAGACAGCCCAGCATTGTAAAGAAAATGGCAGGTTATTCACACTGGACTTCTCATTGTGCTAATGAAGTGCTTCATAGTGCAGTGCTAGTGCTGGGAGTGGGGAGTTTGGATTAAACCCATGGTATACACAAAATTTTTAGTGCTCCTGTGCCCAGCAGTGGAAGTGCACAGAGTAACTTAAGGCACTACCCCGTTTATTTGCATCACCATGAATTAGGTGAATGAGAAAGCAGGCATCTTACAAACCTCGCTGTGGGAGGGGGCTGGAAATAAAAACATTTGAAAAAATTAAAATAACTCTCTCTAATATTGCTACAGACCGAGATCTTTGCCATGTATGATTCCCACTGTTGTCAGTGAGGTCCCTAGGCCCCTACCTATGACTGGTGTTTTCTGGATGTTCAAAACTTCTCTTTTACAAGCAGGGGCATTTATATCTTGGCTAGTGAGCTCAAAAGCCACTGTGAAATACCTGTTTGGGAATCATTTGTTGCGAGATTTTATTTCCTTTGGAATTAAAGTCCTGGTTCAGGAGGTGAAGAGTTTCTCAGACTTCCCTGGGTGTGGTAAATAACTACTGTCTCCATTCTAATACAGCATTGCAGAAAGTTCTCCAGCAAAAAGGCAAGAGAATGAAAGTGTGTCCTTCACTAAAAAAGTCTTCAAAATATGCAGCCAGTAATACCTGAGCATTACTAGGAGCATTACTCATGTGGTAGGGCATCACAGTGTAAGGCTTCCTCAGTGTTGTAGTTAGCCTTGGGACCTGCTTGCAGTACCTGTGTCCCTCAGCTCCGTTATGCAGCTGTTAAAGATGCAGGGCAGGCGGGGACCAGCCTTTCTGCCAGGCTGTTGTCTGGAAAAGCAAAATGCAAAGCTCCAGCAAGGCTAGGTACACTTGGAAGATTCAAGATTTGTTTTGGCTGTAGCTCATGTAAGAGCATTCATTACTGAAGGGATAGATGTCAGACATTACACGAATGTATTGCATTGTAATTTATCACTGTGATATAGGATTTTATAACGACCTTGTACCAGTTTAATCAAAATCAGCGAGATTTATACAACTCCTTAATTCAAAAGGGTATATCTGACACACAGGATCAGCGCTGATTTGTTGCCTTGAAAAGGCTGACCTGAAACAGAGACTGGACAAAGCTAGAGAATAAAGTAGATATTTATTAAAAGAACATGAGTCTGACTAGGGCTGCACCCCGACAGACCCAAAATGACCACAAAATGGCCGCTCAGGTCCCGAGGGTTTACATTTTTATAAGTTTTGGTCCATTTGCATATTGGGGTCTAATTGTCCAATTACAGCTTCAGGGTTTGGAGTCCCATCCTTCTTGTTCCTCCCTTTGGTCCACCGTTGTTTATGCTTTTGGGCCTGAAAGTTGTCCTTGGTTTCCAACGAGAAAAGATTTGTTTTGTCTACCTACTCTGTGAAGAGAGCTTACTAGCACTTAATATGAGACTTAGAACTACACTCTTAAGCAGTATAGAATCTGAAATCATGAAAGCTAAAACTTAAGGCATCAGATTCATCTCCTGGTTGGAAGGGGTGTTTTTAAGAAGACTGTCCTTAATTTGCTGTTCTGTGTTCCTCATCAGACCGCTTATTTCTCCCCTCCCAGGGCCAGCAGCCAGCCCCCAGGGCACCCCTGCCAAGGCCCTGAGCGCGGGCGGCGTGTGCGTGTCCTCCCCGCGGCCCGCTGCCTGTGCTCCCGCTCACTGCGGAGACCTCCCGCTGCCCACCAGCACTGCCACGGTCGCTCTCCAAACCCCGACCGCCGCAGCCTCCACCCCAGCCAGGCCGCCCGGGGCCAGCCCCTGCGCGTCTCCCAGACTGATCCCGTCCTCCAAAATGTCCATCAAACACTGGGTTACGAGGACTCCGTGCTCTTCTCCTCCAGAAGTGGAGAAAAAGGCTCCTTCTCCTAGGAAAGCCCTGGCAGAAGTCGTCCAAGTCACCCGGGCTCTCGTGGAAGCTGCTTGCCCTCCTCAGGTCCCACACTCACAGCTTGAGAAGCGTGCCAAGAGAAGGCTTGACTGCAGCAAGGAGGCTGATGCGGGGCAGAAGTGTCTGCAGGCCTGTAGCTGTGTCACTGAGCTGGACCATCCAGCTAAGAAAACCAAGCTGAATTTATGTCACTTGGTTCCAGACCAAAAAGCTTCTGATGAAGACTCTCTCAGCCTGGCTGACTTGTGTAACGACCGTGAAGGCTCCAGCCACAGCCCAAAAGAGCCTTCCCTTTCTGGAAGCCATATTAATCCATCAGGGGCTCAAACTTCCCCCCACCTTTTCAGATCTCCACGTGGGAAAGACACTGAGGTAGTAGACAAAGAGAACAGTTCTCCTGAAAGAAAAAATTGGTTGTCTGCTCTGGGAGAGAAGCTACGGACCGGCAGAGCTGGCAGCCAGAGCACGTCAAACAGCCCCCTGTCACCCCGCAGTCCTGGTGCCAAAAGACAGGAGTCTGTGGCAGTGGCCACTTCGCCAAAAACTGTAAGTAGGGCGGCCAACAACATTGTCATGAAATAAGGTATCCCTAGCTGCCACTCTCCCCTTGTTTGTTCTGTCCTGCTCAGACACAAAGAATTATCTGATCCCTTTGACTATGGACAAAAGGGATGATTTCTGGCCTAATAAGCCAGATACATTAATGCCCTTATCTGCTAATCCCTTCCACGCAAGAACAGAGTTTTTATGTTGTGCCCTTCATTTTCAAGGGACTTGAAGGCACACAGGAGCTCAGAGATCCTTGCAGCTCCCAGCTGGATGTTTGAAGGATGTAGCCATCTTCTTAAATACAGCTCTACTCTGAAAGGCACAATAATGCCAACAGCTTTCCTGGCAGATGTCCTGTTCGTGTGTTCACCATCACATCTGCCTGTTTATGTTACTGGAAAGCCACTTAAACATTGGAAGAAAGAGCTAAATTCTCTTCCAGCTCAGGTAGCAAAAGAATTTGTTACCCATGTTAAAACTTTGGGGCATTAAATATTGCCTTCAGTTCCTTCAATGGAAAACTAGAAGAAAACAAGAAGAGTGAGAGGGCAGGATTTGACCTACATCATCCTAATTTTGTTGTACAGGAAGCCTAGCACAGAGCTCATCCTAGGATCTGAAATTAAAGTTAAGCTTATAAAGCAGCTAAAAACATTGGCGTGAGGGCTTAACTGGGAAATTACAATTACATTTTTTAAAACAAACCAAATTTGGCTTGTCTCTGAAACTGGACTCCCAAGTCCTCCAGTGTCTGTGACTGAGTGTTATTTCAGTAAATGTTAGGTGAATTTTCAATCATCAAATTTGAGTTGTACTCTTAAATATCTGATGCTAAAAAAATGCTGCCATCATTGAGACTTACCTCATTTCTTACCTGATTTCATCCCTTCCAACAGTTGTATCAGATACGACCTGGGCAAACCACCAGCTCTGAAGTTATTCATAGCAGCTGGACTCTTCATGTTGTGGTTGTACCAAGAAATCTTGGTTAGAGGAAACCTACAACTGCTTGTGACTACTTGTGGTTTATGCTGTACATGTTTAAACACAAGACAGAGAGGTTTGCCCTGGAGAGAGATTACTGTAGAACAATTACCTTTCCTGCCCAGTTTGCTCTGGTTCAGATTTTGGGATGTTCCTGTGTTGTTCTCATAGCCTGAGGAGATGCCAGGAATACCTAACAGCATTCATTGAATTTGCTGTATCCTGGAAATTTGCAGCTCTCTTATGTGCTGTAGGGAAGCTGAAACTACAGCTGGAGTGTGTTTCTCATGGCAGTAGGACAACCCTAGGATTTAGACAGTGTTGCCTGTAGATAGTAAGCCTCTTATTTGTGAGACAGATTGCAGTAAAGAACCTTTCATTTACTCTCTTAGTTGGGAAGCTGAGCAAACTGGAACAATGATGGAGGGGAGACTTTGAAATTCCTGCAGCATATGAGCTGTTAACCTTCAAGTGTTTCATGTTGGTTTTGGTTTTATTTCTTGCTAGGCTGCAACCACTTCAGTTTCCATGAGGAAGATCTGCACATACTTCCACAGAAAACCACAGAATGACTGAAACAGCTTGTAGCAGTTGCACCTGAGGGATGTTGGCACTGAGGTATCAAGACCAGGCTTAAGAATGCCAACGACGATGCACCAGGATTACACAATTTGTTGTCAGACCTTCATAGCCTTGAGGTTTTAGTCTTCCTGTTTTTAAAGCTTTTAGCAGCTGAAGTGAGCTGAGTGTGTAAAATCTACACAATACTTACTCATGGTCTCTCTCTGACTTAGGGTATTTTTTACGTGGCAACTGTCCTAGTCCAAAGACAGCCACACCTCTGCTGCATATTGTTGATGGGCACGTATAGCTTGTCAGTTTAGGTTACTGATCTGCTGTTCAAACTGTGTCTGCTTAGGAGTAGTGTGTCAGTCATTACACCATCCTGAAGAGTAAGTGTTGGAATGTGTGTACAGAAATTTACTGGAGGTACCTCTGAGCCTCTTCATGCAGAATGGGGTCTCTACAGCTATTCCTCCAGCACTGCAATGACTGCCTGCTTCCAGCAGGGAAGTTAGCAATGTGTTAATTAAATCTGAAAACCTTTTAAATAGCCCACGTTCATCTGATGGTGACTGTGGTGTAAGAAGATACAAAATATAATCAGGTACATAATGCCTGTTCTCCCCTTGCCATCCCCTTTCTTCTCCCACCCTGACTGTATTTACCTACTTAGCTTTCTCTTGAACCATCAGCACTGCAGCTCTTAGGACCAAAAGTTTATCACTTTTCTGAAATAAAATACTGGCAAGGTGTGTTCGAAGAGTTAGCTTGATCTGTCCTAAACAGGCATCCCATAACAGCCCATTGCCAGTCAGCTCTTACAGGTTCAGCTTGTAGCAAAGGCATTAGTAACTGCTTATAACATGCCTTCATAACAGTTTTATAATACAGTAGTTACAAAATAATACCTTGTAAATCGTGGCAGAGGGAACTGACATTTTAGAAAGCACTTGAGAGCATTTACATATTAAATGCTTTGCCATTGTAAGTTGTCCTTGATGCTGATAGAGCAGGAACTGAAATGAGATCACTGTCCTGCTGGCTAATGACACTAATTCCTCAGCCATGCTTTATCCAGGATCTTCTAGTAGAAGTAGCATCTTCTAGCAGAAGACCCCTATCTTGTGTTAGAGCATTTACTCTGTTTTCTGGTGTAATAATTCCCATGAACTTCAAAACCAATCAAACCCTTTGAATCCCTATTAAGTTTTTCCACTGCAGGAGAATTGAGGTATATGAAGGTGATATGATCCCCCTAACTTACATTTTCAATCTTAAATTTGGACACCTACTTTACAGTAACATTGGAAAGTACGGTAGCTGAAAGGGATTAGAAGGAAACGTGCTGGTTTGTATTTTGTGTGGTAGATTGTATTTTGCAAGGAAATAAATTACTTGAGAGAAAATGGCTTTTGTGAAAGGTCTGTTACAGCTGCAAAGCAAAAGACAATGTGCAGTATGCTTTTTTAAAAAAAGAACAGTAGTTACTATCGTGTTGCATCTTTTAGCAGAAGCTCTTGGGTACGAATAGGGGCCAGGACAGCTTTCTCTTGTTTGCTGAATTACAGGCCATCATCCTATGAATACTTCAGGCACATTTTTATGGTTCTTCTTTACAAAATGGATTTTTAAAAAGTGACTGTCTGAATAGATCTAATACCTTAGAGAAAACATGAATATATATTAAAAAAAAGCTAGTTTAATTTTAACCTACTTCCAGATATTGAAGTAGATAGAAGTAATAGAAACATAACCTAAAGTAAGTAGGTTTGGGATAATTCTGTCTTAATTTTAATTACTATAGCAACTTTGTGGGATACAACCTGCCTTGCTTCAACCAGATTTTCATGCAGGGTTCTTCCGTACAGTTTGTAAAAAACATTGCAGAGTAAAGAGATATGAACTCTGTTGAAGTACATGAGAGTCGTCAGACACTTCAACAAAGGATTTCATGTTTCTCCACTCTTCCATAGTATTTTCCTCCCCCAGAAATGTTCTGCAACCAAACCATTATCTCCTGTATCTTGTAAATGTCTGCCTAGAGATGATGTACACTAATGGCTTACCACTTGGATGAATAATATTCTGAGGGCATGTGAGATTTCCTTCTTTCAGGCGATACTTGTTTAGTGGAACAACTTGTTTTATGGACCACCAGGCATCGATTTTTTCTAGGAGAATTAACTGAAACATTTTTCTATGTCCAGCTGCGTTGACTTTATTGTGATAAAATCAAAATTGCAAAAGCACGGAAAAATTGCTGATACAAATTGTATGTCAGGTGGTTCAAGGTAACCAGTGCTGTCTTTGCCTGAGAAGCTTGATAAAATATGCATTCAGAGAAATGCTTTCAGTTGTTTTGGGCCAGCAAGCTATACCTCCGAATTTTCCTTCCTTCTATAAAGGATTTACAGAAACTCTGACCTCCATGTTTTATAATCAAATTAAGCCTTTTAAGGTATTATTCCCAAATCCTATATATGTATGTAAATCCCACCTTAAGTATCTTACAGGTTTTTCCAGGCAGATGATAGTGATCCCTGATGTCTTGTCTCTGTCCTCAGTGTTTATCCTCTGACTGCCAAGTGGGATTTGGGACTGACCACTGCAGTTTCTGATGGTGCTATATCCAACACTTGTTGCTGCTGCTCTGTTGGAAGTTGTGCCTCTCCCTGCTCAGCTCCCAGCAGCAAACCAGTTTGGATTTAGGGCAGCTTGACAGCGACTGGGGCTGGCGCTCCCAGGATCTGTACAGATGCACGGTCAGCAAGCCTGGGCAAGCATTTCTGCTGGGAACAGCGCTCACTTAATAGTCCCTTGACAAAGCTAACTGCCAGGAAAACCTAAAATGTAATTGCCTCAGTTCTCTGCCTCAGCAGAGAGTTACAGAGCAAAACCGTGGAGGGGACAGACGTGAGCGTGTGGGGACAACGTTGCCACCAAGGGGACTGTGCTCTCAAGCTACCTCTTGATGTGTGGAGTTGGCTTCTAGTAGAGTTCAGCTTCTTGTTGGTCAGGGAGTGCTTGACTCTTCCTCTGGCACAGTTGTTTCTGCAGCCACTGCACATGGCTGAGATCTCCAGTATGGTCCATCTTGCCTTTGAGTGTCCACCTTCTAAAGTGACCACTGAGGTGACAGAGAAATGCACCATCATGGCATTGAAAAAGGTTCTAGTTGCTCTCTGCATGTGGTATATCATTTCTTAAGAAGTTTTGTTTAGAAGTAGATGCTTTTCAGACAGGGATTGGCCAAAAGCATTTGGTAGCTGGGTATTCTAGGGTTTATGTGCAAGTCTTTGGAAGAGGCTCCTCAAGGTCAAATACTAAAAGTTTCATCACTAACTTATTTGCCAGTCAATGGGAAATGTTGTTCGTCTTCAAGTCCACTGCAATCAAATTTCATTCTTTCCCTCCTGAAGCTGACCTAAACAGTTTTCCAAGTGGAAATTATCACTCTGAACCCAATGGTTCACATTTTTCCCTCTCTCTGCTTTATGTATGGCCCAGACTACAATAAATAAAATACATTGTGCTACTGTACAGCATCCATGTGTTGTCCTTCAAAGAACAGCTTTACCCACCACGAACTGCTCTTCACCTGCACACCACAAAATGCCAAGTACAATGCAAAGCATGGGTGAGGGGGAAGCATCAAAGAGTCCATATGTCATTTCTTTTAAAATTACTTAAACATTTCATGTCAATTGTTTTATGGAATAATGCCTAGTTGATATGAGCACAGCATGACCCCAGAAGGGAAAAAGCCAAATTGCAATCAAAGATAACCTTTAAATTTTAAGCCTCAGTCTGAATTACAAATTTTTCTAATCAGAATAACTAACTTTCCATCTTAATTTGTGCATTATGGATAAATTCCAGGGACTGAAAGTACAGCAGGAAGACATATTACTCCAGTCTTGTGCAGCTAGACAAAGACTCAAAGATCAGAAAGCATTATGTATAATGAAGTCTGAATACCTCATCTTAATTTTTCAATATAGTATTTTTAACTCTGCTGAATCTGCAACAGTTCCTATTTTTGAAGTGGTTCAGTCTTGATTTAAGCACTTTGCATGATTACAGGTCCATTACAGTCGTACATAAAGTATTCCAGAGTTAAGATACTGTGAAAAGACTGACTTTTTGAATTTGTTTAGCTTTGTCTTTTGCCTGTTAGCTCAGGTTATTAACTTTTTAGTCTGGTTAAACATATTGATACTACATTAGCTCTTTTATCCAAATTGTAGAAAGCCCAAACATGAGACAACCACTTCTTGTTCTCCTCTTTTGTGAGCTAAAGAGATTCTACATACAAAACCCAAAACAGCCAAGGAAGTGCTTCATTCCTTCACATTAAAGAGCTACAGTAGTAGCTCCACTTACATTAACACCGAAGCCACTCTGTATCTTTACTTCACTCAGACTTATGATTTACTTCTTTTGTCTGAAGAATGACTGAATCCTTTGGCAAAATATCTTCAACCAGCCACTTCTGTGCCATCCCTGGATTTTTTTGTTTGGGTCATAAGTTATGTAAGTCCCTGGTTGCCTCGTAAGTGTGCTCTCATGTTGTATTGTGAGTGTGGCAGAGGAGGAGATGGGCACAAACCCAAGCAGCAAAGACAAGGCTGACCTAGGAGAGCTGATCATGCTTACATCCACTTGCCTATAACTGTGACAAACCTGTTTTGGTTGCAGTTTTATTCCTCTAGTTGTAATATCGTGATGATAAAAATACCAGTTTATTCTCCTATTCCTGTTCTTGCAAAAGGTGTTGAGTATCCAAAAACCAGACTGATAATAGTCCGTGTGACTGTAAAGCCAGCTCCAGCGACAGCAAGGTAGGCTGTGTTGACAGGAGTTTAGCAGATATTGTCAGAGTGTATTACTGAATTATTCAGTGTCACCATTATTTTTGTTCTGCTGATTTTCATGGATTCACTGACAGAGGAAGTGACAGTTTGTACACTGACATCAAGAGATCCCTTGGATTCTTGAAAACAACCTGTGACTGACATAACTGCAGTGAGTTCTTATTTCCTTGAATGGACTGATTTGCTGCAGGGAGTTGATGGCAAGGTGATTATGTGAAAATTGCAATTGTGACATCATAAGGAATTGGCTGTTTGTACACATCCAGTTGTTTGAAGAAGCAGGACTGGAAGAGGGATAAAGAGAAAGCTGATGTTTGCCCAAGTTAGTAGAGGGAAAACAATCACCATAAGTGTGAAAGAACGAAGTGCATTGCATAAGACAGGCAACTGACAGGAGAAACTAATATTCATCTAGTTGTTACATGCTTAGAAGGAAGAGTAGGGCTTGGGAGGCCCATGCTGCACCTTTGTATCAGACTTACATCTCTACTCCTATTTATTTCCTCTGTGCAATGGGACAGTTGTCCATGCTTGCCGATTCATTCTGATTAAGAGAGGGTGCGAATTGGAAGGCTGTTCCTGATCCTTTTTTTTGTGGACACTTCTTCCACCTGTTCTGATTTAACCCAATCAAGTCCTGAAAAGAAGTCAGTTTTGACGCAGTATTGAGGTTAATCGGAATAAGGTTTTCTTGTTTCAGAATAAGCCTGGTTTTGCACTGGGTTGTTCAGAAACTGCTATTCTGAGAAAACTGCTATTCAAACAGCCCTACAGTAACTCCACTGTGTAGGCGAATCTTAAGAAAGTCATGCGAGACTGCTGGGGGAGTGGTACAAAACTAAAGCAAGGATACTCTCACGCATGAAGGCAGCGGGAAAAAAATTCTCCATGAAAATTAATTTCTTAATTTCCTTATCCCAGCACCCCCAGCCATACCAGTTGGAAAGCAGAGAAGGGCTCTGGTTTTGAGTCACACAGCCTATGGTTTGGCTGTCGATGTGCTTCTGCCCAGCCAAGGCTGAAGGGACCCCTGCTGCTGCCCCTGCTTCCTGGCGGCAGAGCCCTCCTGACCCTCTGCCGAGGGAGAAAGAATTCCGCTCGCTTCTGCATTGGTACAAAGCTGTGCTGCTCTGCGCTCCTGCCCCGTGCATCCCCGTGCCATCGGGGGCATTCCCGCAGCGGCCGCGTTCCCGGCCCCGGGCGGTCTCCGAGGCTGTGCCTGCACCCCCGCGCCTCCAGCGCTCCGAGCACAGCCCTGCATCGCAGCCTGCCGCCACCTCCTGTGGCCGCCGCTGCCCCAGAGGGCCCGCAGCGGGTCCCGTGTGTGTCACACAGCTAAGTGCTCACGAAAGCTCCCTCTGGCCGTGCTGTTGTCGGCGTGCTGTGCACCCAGCAGGGACACCACCTTGGGCCACCCTTACCACAGGGCGTGCGTGCAGCCTGCCTTTTATGTTCTCCCCGGGAGGCGGGGAAGAGCGGGTTCTAAATACGATGCTGCGAGTTCAGTGCTGCTAAGCAGAGCCTCTCTGATCGCAGATGCAGCTGGAGCTCCTGGCTTAGTCCTGGCACAAGCAAGGACAAAAGGTCTTCGTTCCTCTTATGCAAAGAGACAATTTCTGTGGCAGCTCAGGGCAGCATTAGTATTCATGCCTTGGCTGGTCTGGCAGCAAGGCGGCTAACTTGATATTAACTGTGGCACAGTGACTGGGGTTTATGGGCTGTTTCTTAATATATATCACAGGTAGCCAACCAAATGTCTCTTTATCCTATTTTCCTTGGGGTACCTGCTCTCCTATCTGCTCCAACAGTGGCCTTGGGTTTTTTTTGCAATGGTGGTATTTTTTTAGGAGCCACAGGCAGGTTTCCTACTTGGCTCATTTATTGTTGTGTTGTAATTTTGTGTTGGTTTATTTTCCAGCTGACCAAAGTTCCTCTTAAACTCAAGTCATCTGTGTTTACAAATATTTTGTTGTGTAATATACTAAAGCTTTTTCCCAGCATTTGAACTGGACCACAGATTTGCTGCTGAGACAGTTCCACATTGTATGCATTAGAAACGTGAATGACTAATAGAAATTATTTCTGCTCCAGGAAGCAAAATGATGCTGAGTGAAAGAGAGAAGAGGGTTTATATGGAAACAAGAGTATATTCCCCTTTGCTTGGGCCTGCTGAAATGCTCTCTCCCCTGCCCTCTTGTCATGCATCTCACCACAGCACAAGGGTGTGCCAGAACATGTTCCCACAACCTTTCAACCCATTCCGCACAGCCTGCAACTTTCCTGGCTATTTTTGTGTACTCCACTCAATGATTAAGTGCCCAGGACTGTGATAATACATCCTTTCAGCACTGGCAACCAACAAAATGCAGTCTCAGCTGCTCACAAACAGCTTTTCCAGTTCTTCTTCCTTAAAAAAATGGATCATCAATAGATTATCCTTCTGATCATAAGGGTGTAAACTTGGAGACGTATTCTTCCTGGCAAAGACCTCAGCTCTTAGTAATCAAGGATTATTCTTGTTGACAATAGGGGTTCTGCATCTATCTGAAGCCCCTTGCAGGCTGCCTTTGCCTGCTATAAACAAAGTGTCTCGTCTGCAGCTGAAGATTAACCACGTCTGGGTCAAAACAGGGCAGCTATTCAATTTTACAAAGCTGTAGCACGCAGTGGTTTCCTGAACACCTCTGGTTGTATAGTGGTATTTTAGCTTTGCTTCAGCTTCTCAGTCTATTTACCACACAGGCTATAACCCTGCTGAAGATTTATCCTTGGTAGAAAAGCCTCTTCCCTCTCTGACATCTGACAGTTTTTCCATTGCCCAGCCACACTCGGGTGCTGTGAGCTCCCACTCCCACAGCAAGATGAATCCAATCTCATATTGACCAGGTGAAAGGGTTATCATCAATTCACTGGGGTTCATTGTTCTTGTCAACACCAAAACAGAGTCTTGAGGTCTGGCTTGGGATGCAGTGATACCACCCCAACAAACCATTTCAATTGCTCCTTCAGTATCAGCTGGCAGAGACCAAGGCACAACACATCCATTGCAGCTGAATGACAGCTTGCTGGCAGCTCACAACCCAAATCACGCCTGCTTCACATTATACCCTGGTGAGCTAACAAAAATAAAACAACAGAATGGGAGCTCTACCACTGAAGCACTGAGCATCGGCCACTGCAATGTGGGCAGGCTGTGGCAGAATCAGAAATCGGAGCTTTTGGTTCCCACCTTCCCACTCACCTTCAGAAGTGCCTGAATCCTTGAGGAGCCTTCATTGCCTGAGCTTCCAGGCAGGCTCTGCAGCAATGTGTGAAAACAGGACTTTGTGTTCCAAGGACTTTTGGCACAGGGAACCTTTCAACATTAAAGCTTGACTCACTAAACAGAGCAGGGGTTAAATGTAGGGAACCACACTGAGGGCCTGGCCCTGCACATGCCTGCAGAGACGGGTGATTTTTGATGCCAAGGTCACCTGCTAGGATCAGGGTCAGGCAGAAAAAGAAACCATTCCCCTGATGGGCTATCTCTGATTGTGCAAGACATATCCTCTGAGTCCCACATGGCAGGCAGAGGAAAGTCTCCATCCAGAAGCAGAAAAGGAGGCTGTTTTGGGACCTGCCAGCCACAGCCAACGGGAGTTATGCAGGCAAAGGGCCAGACTCCCACAGATATATATCAGTCAGGCTCCACTGACATCACAGCTCTGCTCGTTCCCACTAAGGGAAGGTGCTGTTCACTGTATTTCAGGTGTTAGATTCTAATTTATACTCCCTCTCTATCCCACTACAAGGTAAATCATATTTGTTGGCAGGCTGTTGGCTGAAGAGGGTAGTGCATTATACCTCTGGTTTCATTGTAAAGTAAAAGCAAAACCTTAGCTTAGCCCTTCCAAACTATGGTATGAAAATGCATGCCAAAACTGTGCTGTAAAAATATTTGGAATGTTAAAAATAGATTGGCATTTGAATAGCTGTTGAAAGGGGAAGCAGTCCCAACTGAACCTGGCATGACCAAAGCTGTTTATTTTCCCTAAACTTACTTCCAAGCAGATTCAGCACACGGGAACATCATTTCCTCATAGGGTCTTTGTATCCCAGGTCCCACTGGTGGCAGTTCCCAGTGTAGCTGTGGCTGGTTTCCCACTGCTGTCACCTGCCTTCCTGGCCCGGCATCCAGTCTGGGCATTGTCGTCATCAAACTGGAAACTTTTTCACCACAGGAAACTATGAAGGTTGAGTTAATGAGAACAAAAAATCTCACTTGGGGAAAGACTAGCATCTTCAAATTTTAGCCTCTGAAACTCTTCTATGCTATTTTAAAGGCAGAACCTACCGATTTATCAAATCATCAGGCAGATCAATGCATACAAACATTGTCTGCTTTCTCAGTGCCCTGTGCTGATGTGCACATTGCTCATTTTTCACACTGAAGTCGTGCTGTGCTAGATCAAACATTCATATGCAAGTGTCTGCAGCATCCTATTCAAGGCAAAATCATGATACCTTAGAAGCACATTTTTCCAGCTCAACTCTTAAGTACCAATGTATTTTTATACAATCAATATTCATCTTTAAATATTAGAGACCTAGAGAACTTCTTATGAATCTTTTGAAGGGCCCACAGCATGGGGCAAGTGGAAGGGCCATACTATGGAGAGGGGAACTGCTCCAAGAGGAGTTCCAGCACCAAGAGGAGTGATGAAGTCAACGTTTTGTGAAGCCAATGGATAGACAGAAAAGCAGTAGATAAACAATCACATATTATTCTTGTCCAATTTAAGCTTCGAACCATTATTAGCAAGAAAATGCTGCCAGTAGAATTATGACCATCTTTTGTGATATTTTACATCACCATATTTGTGTGTGTTTCTAAACAAAATCTCCTCTGCAGCAGACTGCAACAGTCAGCTTCACACTTTTTCAGGGCAAAAAGCTTCACCTTTGTTCTTTCTTGCCAGTATGCCTCACTTAAATTGTGCCTGGGTTTTTGATGACTGCCTGAGGTGGTTTCTCTGTGTGCTAGAAGAATAATTTCAAAAGGCTTATTTGTTCTAAAGTGCACCAGAGGAATGCGGGGAAGTGCGCTGGCAAGGGAAAAGATAAACAGAGCAAACAAAAAGAGCAGTTTAATCTTGCTCAGCTGTATCTCAGCTGCAACTCTACTTTCTTGGGCAGCTTTGACACAATCATGATGCAAGCAGATGGCAAGGAAGTGAAATTTGCAGTAGCACCCAGCCCCACCTTGAAACAAGACTGAAACACCCACAGAAAAGGAAAGCCTTGCTCGCCAACCCATAATACACAACAAAATTTTGCTCTACCATGGCTGCAATTTGTTGGTAATCTCTTACATTTCTGTATCTATAGTGTATAGCAGGAAGCTATCAACTGCATTATCACAGAGAATGGTTTTTGCTTAGCAAGCCTGCAGATGAGTCATTAGATCCACCAGCACAAGCTCTGTGTGCTCCTTCATGCCAGGCACACCCTGAGGAGCCAGGACAGCATCAAGGTGGCTGTACCCCTGGGGATGCCCACAGGACAAGAAGCTGGAGCTCAACCCTGTTCTTGCCAGCAGCAAGTTCTCTGCAGGTTGTTTGTCATTTTTCTCTTTGTTTCTCCTCCTTTGTAAAGCCATTCCTCTCTATTTCATCTGATGCTGTTGGCATCTCCCACTGCAAAGTGCTTTAAAATCATTGCATGGAAGGACATCTGTGGAGATGCACTTTACAGCTCCAGGGTAACTGGTGGAATGAGGAGAGAGTACACTGCCCTCCCAAATCCAAAGAGCTCATGTAATTACAGGCTTTCTGGCTCACAGCTGGGGAAGCAAAAAAACAAAACAAAAAACAAACAAAAAACAAACAAAACAAAACCCCAAACCAAACAAAAACCCCAAAACCCAAAAACCAAAAAAAACCACAAACAAACAAACAAACAAACAAAAAACCCCCAAAACCAAAACCAACCCCCCAAAAAAACCTTCATGGTGAACTCTCCTTCTTTCTGGCATCTCAGTGTGGATGACAGTGGGGAAACCCAGGAAAGGATCACTACAGTAGGGCTGCAAAATAACATTTAAATCAACATCCTAAAGCAATAAAAAGGGGTTTGCTTCACAGGATGATTTCTTTATAGTGGACATTTTATTATACTGGTTCAAGTTTGCTGAAGCCTCCAGGAAAAGTCATATGGTCCAAATAAGTACTTAATCCGTAACCTCTCTCTCTTTGCATGTTGTTGCAGCGCTGCTACAAGCCAGCCAAAAAAGCAGGCTTGGGCCAGGGAATCCCTCTCCACAGCCCTTGCCCACAGCAAGTCCTGTCCTGGTGTTCCCAGGAGGCTGCCTGGCTCCAGCAGGGTCCCTGGGGCTGCACTGCTGTGCTTGCACCTTGGGCTTGGCTTTTACCAGAACCTACCCTTGAACCAAAGCAGGTTTCCTTCCTCCATTGCGACGACTTGGAAAAACACGGACTTATTTCAGAGTAGCCCCAAGAGGGGAATGGTTTGAGGTGTGTCACAGCTGATTAACAAAAATCCTCAATAAGAATAAGCCTCCCCTTTGAGCTACTTTGAAATAACCTTTAGCACAAATGTCTCTGCAGGCTCAGGACAGCTGAATGCAAAGCAGACAGGTGCCAAGAGCTCAAAGAGTTTTCCCCTGTGCTCTTATACTTCCTCTCTATCTTTTTGCCATGCTACATTTGCATCTAAAAGCAACAAACGGAGAAAAAATTACACCTTGTGGGAAGCTGAGCTCTGTTCACGTGATCTGCTTTCTTTTTTTAGCAGGATGCTTCCTGTATGCTCAGGGAGGTCAGTCACTGTTTCTGGTAAAGTACATTCCCAGAAGAGAAGGGAGTGCAGGATGGGCAGTTTCTGTGTAAGTAGCTAGGTAGCCCCTGACTGCACAGGGGATTCAAAGGGAAGAATTTTTTTTTTTTTCATCCAGAAATCCCCCTCCCTTCAGGCCCCCTGAGACGCTGGCAGGGTGAGCACAGCATCTCTTGTTGCAAACCCGTGCCTCAGAGATGCAGCTGCTGAGGTCAGCTGTGAGGGTGAAAGGAAGGTGATGGCAGCCACCTTGCCCTGCCGCCTTCAACTGCAGAGAGAGGCTTGGGCCAGCTCTCCTCACCCCTTTCTGGAGGCAACGCTGGGGGCACTGCCCTCCTGCACCCACAGGTACCCAGGGAGAGGGAAGAGAAACTCTGGGGAGCAGCAACGCCCAAGGACCTGCACAGCCCCGAGGGTTCAGCATCCAGGTTCAGCATCCCCAGATTCAGGTGAGACAGCAGAGGACATCCCACCTCCCTCCATCCCCAGGACCACTGTGAGTCATTTGCCTCCTCAGTGTCCAGGACCTGGCTGGAGACCTCCTGCCCACGGTGCTGGCAGAGGCTGTGGTCATTCTTTCCATGTGATAAATATGGCAACAGAGTTTGCACAAGGTCAGAGTGAGAATAAATTCCATTGCTCAAATAGGAGAGAGCTAAGTTGCATTCACTTGCCCCCGTTCCAGCTCCGTGTCAACGCTGTTTGCTAAGGGTGACCAATTACAGGTGACCTCCAGGCTGCCCTGGAAACCAAATTCACGTTTTTATCTCTCCTCCAGGCTCACAGAAGCCCCTGGGTAGAGGCAGTGACGGGGCACAGCGGCCGTGTTTGCGGCCAGCCGGGCTGGTGGTGCTGGCATAGGCGGCTCCTCTGGGCACACACACAGCACACGGCCAGGCACTGCACGCTTGGAGCCACAGGAGCTCTGCCTGTGCACTCTGCCATGGACCCAAAGGACGTGGCACACTGCTGATCTTGGCTGCCTTTACTGCACCCAGAGGTCACCTGCTTGCCGCTGCCACTGCTCTCCCAGGCCGTGCCGCCAACACGGCATCTTCACACGGCCAGTGGGCAGCCCCAGAGGCACATGCCCTGTTCCCAAAAGGCTCATCTTGGCTCAAGTGGGAAGATCACTTTCATGCAGCTGGATGTTGAAAATATGCCCAGTCACTTGCCAAGAACCAGCAGTTGGAGGCTGTGCTAATAGATGCACAAAGAGACAGAATTATGCACTACTGACAGTTAAAATATATGTATGTATGTATGTATGTATGTATGTATGTATGTATGTATGTACGTGACACTTCAAAAGCCCTGAGCAATCGCCCTTGCAACTTACAAGAGGGAGTAAAAGGACATGAAATGTTCCATGTCTGGTGTATATTAAATATGGCCATTGTATATTGAAGATCATTCATCTCTGCTACCTGTTTTTCCCAGATCACATAGAAAAGACTTATTTTGGAATACCTGAAATATGCGAGTGTTGTCCAGGATCATAAATTATGGGCAAATCAACTGCCCATGTGCATATCAACTCTTTGGTGAATATGAGAGAGGAAAAAAATCTCATCTGAACACAGCTGATGGCTTTTACAAGGTCCTGAGTAGGAGGTCACCTAAGAAATACACATTTTATTTGAATGATGGATCTGCCTCACATCTGTGTACCAGTGTTTGAGATCTGCTGAGATTCACTCTGCCGTTGAGGTTAAATTAGTATTTATACACATTTATCTCTGGTTGAACAGCCAAGAGTGTCATTTCAGGTAATGATGTTTGAAATAGGGAGAATACACAGTGGAATAATAAAAAAGCATTTTGAGCTATCAGACAATAGATCATGTTGATGGTGTGAATTCAAAATATTAAAACTGTATCAAGTGAAGCTGCTTCATCCTCATGCTGGCTTGGATACTCAAGAAAACCATTCTCTGGTTTTGCTATCAAGAAAATAGACTAAGTGAAACTTAAGTCGCTCTTTCCTAAACCATTCCTTTTCATTAGTTCAATTTTGAGAATTTAGAAGAAGATGTCTTTTTTATGCTTTGATATATGGATGGAGAGGGAAAATGTGTTTTTAGGATGGCAGGTAGTGTAATTTACATGAGGAAACTCTACCACTGAAAACTGATCTCTCAAATCCAATAGCTCACCACTGTACAAACTTAGAGCTACTGTAGTCTCAGTTTGCAGAAGTTTTAAGACTTCAGAAAAACAAAGCAAATTACAGTCATTTCCAGATCTCCTACCACACATTACTAAATTTTTAATTGTCATCCATATGTGCACCACAACCAAAGATAATTCCTGCCCCAAGGAATTACCAAATCTAGTTGACTGATGAAAGAATAATCTATTACAGGTAAGGCACTTCCATATTTTAGAAGTATCTAATTAGACTTGGCAGCATGCCTGCAGAGTCTGCTGGTACGTTGTATTTATGCAGACACAACTTCTCTACCTGATTTAGGAGAGAATATGTGTGCCCAGCACACATCAGCAATGCTCGCTGCTAGGTTTGCACTGTGTTCCTCCAATCTGTCTCTAGGGGCCCTCGGGCCAATCTGAAACCTGTGCACTGTTTATTTTCATTTCAGGCTTCCTCAGTGAGCACATCATTTGTTCACTGCCAGCACACCTGAGAGCCCCTGTCGCTGGAGTTGTTTCTGCTTGCAGGCGATTGGGGATCCTTTGGGTGCCAAGGTGATAAGCATCACACAGGTCTGCAAAGCAGGCTAGCAGGGCTCACACCTGGGGAAGGTGGTACGAGGGGAGAGGCTAAGGCTATCTTGGGAGACCATAAACAAAGTTATCTCCACAAGGAGTAAACAGATCCATTTCTTGGCAAGGAAGAAGGGTGGGAATTACATCTGAATTAACTTTCTCTGCTTGCATTGCAGAAGACTGAATGTGTTTGTTGAATGAATTTAAAGAGACGGATGTTTACAAATATCTTCCTTCTGTTTTCTATTCTAAATACACTCTCCTTTGAAATACTGAGCCTTAAGCCAAATGCCTAAGTCTGTAATAAGAATTTTGACTAAGTAATAAAATTAATAATGACTTCAGGTTTTCGCCATGGGTAAAAACAAATCTTCTTCCTATGACAGAGAGAAATAATCCATTGATATGAAGCATCTAAATGGTCATTGACACAATAAGTCATTGCACAAATCCCTGACCGCCAATCTTTCAAATGCTTTGTAGTTTGAAACAGACACACTGCATGCTTTAGAAAGTCCTGAATTACGCACTTTTTCCAACCCAAGTATGCAAACCTCTCGTGTGATTAATACTTCTTGTTAAGACAAAGCCTCGAGAGGGAGTGAGATTAGCTGGCCTATATAGCATGATGGTTCTCTCCTGGGCAGATGTGCTGGGAAAGCAAAGGGCACTTCTGACACATCTGTCCAGAGGCAGCAGCAGTCTGGCTCTCCTCTCTGGCTGGTGGCACCAAAATATTCCTGTTGCATCGCTGACATCAATAAATCGTCCTCTCCCTCATGATGTGTTAGGTGATCTTATCGTGTTTACATAAAGCATAATCAATGCTGCTGACTCAAACAATTCCCAGTTTGCTGTAGCAGAGGATGTCCCTACAGTCACCAGGGCCTGGCCCACACACATTACACGCAGTTAAATACCAGTCAAACAGAGTACTACATTGCAACTTCTGTCCGTGACTGCTCTCAGTAAATGATCTTCTGTTATACTTCAGAGAGCTCTTCAGAGGGGAGTTTTTTCTCCTCCTGGATATTGTATACCTACATAAATGCAAGTGACAAGCAGAGATTTCAGCAGGGAAAAAAAAAACCCAGGTGATCTGCTGAATTTGATGAGTTTGTTGAAGGTGATATTCCTTTCCCAAGTTGCTTTAACATCTCTGAATGGAGCCAAAATTGCTTCTCCTGCGTGACTGAGGTAGAACATTAATATTTCCTAAAGGTTATGGAGTGAAATGCATCCTCAAGATGCACAGTAAGAGATGAGTCCACGAATCTTCTGGATAGCTCTGTGTTTTCACCCCAATGCTGCATCACCTGGCCAGGAGTGTGTGTGCTCTTTCAGGAACTTCTGTGAACTGATGGGAGATACAAACAGGACCAGAAACTGGGACTGGCCAAGTCAAGCATTATACTTCACTCACCCAGATGTTGGACTGGTGTTATCAAGGAAAGCTATAGAACATTTCAAGTCTAAAATCTAAACTTTTTTCACAGTATTGAAAGAAAAGACAGATTATATTTCCTTAAGCTAGGCTTAAGGATCAGTCAACTTGATATATTCTGAAGGATGAATTTTTAAAGATCAGTACCTCCCATCCGTAAATTAGCCCATTATCTCAATGCAAGATATATGTACCAAGCAAGTGATAGAATTCTAGTAACAAGACATTTTTCTGACCAGCACAGACAGACAACTTGATTTTTAAACAAAACTAAAAGAATTTGGTTTTCGAATGCACTGGAGAAAAAAAAAAGGTGGGTAGCTGTATTTGTGTGAAATCCTGCTCCCCTTCCCTGTATTTTGTAGAGGAACAAAGCTCTTATCTTGGATGTTTAAATTCCACAAACCCAACAACAATGGAGTGCTCATCCCTGTGATGTCTGTATTTCCTGTGTGGCTCAAACCCCTCCTAAGTGAGATATCCTTTATCACAGACCAGCCACTTTTGAAGTAGCAAGAAATCCCTGTATGATGGTGGGACGGTTTTTTACATCACTGCTGAAATCTGTTCTAACCTCCATCCCAAGGCAAGCTGAGAGAGGTACATGTGGGCTGGCTACACCTCCCCTTGCGAGCTGCAGCACTTTGCACCATCTTCTGCAACAACGAGGGTCCCTGCAGTGCACTGAAGCCTCATTCTGTTGCATAGGGCAAAAAGCCTGATAAAGCCTTTAAAAAGAAGGACCCCAAAAAAAGTGTGATTATTTTTATTCCTGTGCTGGTGACCACAGCTTTATGCAAGAGTGTAAGGAAGGAAGTGAAGAAAGTGGGTTGTTGTGCTCACTCACATCAACAACTTTTCTGGAGCTCCTCAAGTTGGTGAGAAGGGGATCTCAAATGTGCTATGAGTGGTAAACAAAGCTCTGGGTGTATACAGGATATCGAGGGCAGTATTAATCACATCGCAGGGTATCTCTTTGTCTTGACAGTTCAGATCCTATGCGCAAACATCAGACATATCAAGAAATAAAGTATGTTACATATCAGTGCCATGACTGTGCTTCCAAAGGGGATGAAGCAGGTTAGGACTTTGCCAAGTAGCTGCCCAGAGTTATATTTGTTTCATGAGCCAGCTTTATCTGCACACAACTTTCACTGGTGTAAGACCTACTGCACATCTCAGCTAAATTAATTGCTTGTCCTTATCAGCTACATAGTTTGCAGTTCTGCTTCTCTTGACCCCAGACACATTTATTGTCAGAGGGGAGTTGATGGACAAATGGCATTCTCTCCAGCAGTGTGTCTGCTCCTTGAAAGGAAGGTAGTTTCTTGATTTTTCTACAAAAAATTTCTGATGATACCTGTTTTTCCACAGTAAGAGAATACCTCTCCTTTCAGCCTTTACACACACGCTTATGGCTCTGAAATAGGTGCCCCTTTAACAGACCCTGCACAGCTGGACCCCAGTTGTGGGCAAGTGCCTCCCTTTCCACAGAGAGATTTAATTTCATCCTAAAAACTAATCAGTCACTGGCCTACAATTCAACATCTAAGCCTCTACCTTCAAAAGTTTTCACCTTGTGCTGCAATACCCACTCTTCCTCACTGCCACCAGTGCTAGTCCCAGGATGATGCCTGCCATCTTCCTGGTGGTCCCAGAGTAGAAGAAAGAAATGGAACAAGGACTGCAAGGGTCCCCCCAGCCCTGGGTGCATTTTGGCTGCTCCCATTTTAAGTTCAAAGCCTTCTACATGGCAGCTGATTGGGAGACTTTCCAAAATCTACAGGAGGCCGGGAAGGAATCCAGCATCACAAAGAGTATCCTGACAGAAACAGAAGAACTGGCAAATAAGCATATGTGAAATGTACCCCTTTTTGTCACAACCAGAGGCACTGTTTTCCCAACAAACACCCTATCCATCTGGTAAAGAACAGCCACTACCTGTCTCTGTGGATATGATCCTTGCTGCCCAGCCAAAAGGAGTTTTAAACAAGCATACATTGCCCTCTTCTTCCCCCGTTATCTTTCCAGTGTTGCTATCCTTTTGTAACAGGTGATATTTTTTCGAGATCCTAGACCTACAAAATGATAGCAGTGTCATACAAATGGGTTCATTTACAGAGATAAGAATTCATCACGAGCACTGTTTTACAGGACCAGGCCTTATATTTTTCCTTGAACTGTTTGTAACAATTTCTCTCCTGCCAAATCCCTTTCTGTCTAGATCCTGCTCTTACATTCAGACTCCATTTCCTGTGGCTTTGGTTTGGCTGGAGTTTATACTCTCTTTTTCTTCTTAATCCCTCAACTTTCTTTGGCTGTATTTTATTTTTGCTTCTCAAGCTCCTAATAGTGTTTCTGTAATCAGACTTCTTCTGCACAGCTTCTGAAAAGGCAACACTGCAGGTCTGTCTCAGAGCATTAGTTTGCAAGCACTAGAAGAGGCAGAGAAAACCCCTCTGTGTCTAAATCCTGCCATTTAAACTACTATAATGGACCACACTCGCAGAAAGTCCTTTAAACATATTTTTAAGGGTATCTCAAATGTCATGCACGCTGTGGGCACAGACTTTTTAAGTCAAGGATTTACACTGACATCGGCGTCTCCTCCATTTCCTTCATAAAGCAGTGTGCCCAAGTGTCTCCTGGTATGTCCTTGCCTTTCTCCAGCGGCTGCAATGACACCAGAAGCAATTCAGAGGAGCGAGCAGGAGGCTCCTGCTTTGTGTGTCTCAGTGAAAAGCCCAAGGCCAGAGCGAGCCAGTGCTCCTGGCAGCGCAGCACATGATAATTAGCCGGCCCTGGTTACACATCCCTCGGTGCGGGAATGGCATACTTTCCTGGTGAGCTGGCAGGTAATAAAGCTCGCATGCTTACACGGCCATTATGAACAGGCTTATGAAGAGCCTCTCCTCCCACAGGAATGCTGGAATATACATGGAAATGGGGCTGTGGTCACCCAGCGTTTCGCAGGTATCCAGCTGCGCGCTCAGCAGACACGGAGCACGCAAAGCTGTGCCAGCCTCCCAGGCAGAATCCAGCTATTCCTGCTTAGAGAAGCAAGATCCTTTTAGCTGGACAAAAGACAAGGCCCGTTTGCTTTTAGCACTGTTTGGATCACAGGAAAAAAAGCCATTTCTCATTCTCTTCAAAGAAAAGATGGTTGCACATATTTCTCCAGGCCCCCAAGGGTATTTTGTCTCCATCTGAAATCCTCCAGATTACTTCGCAAGATTCTTAGCCAATATCTCATTGATTACTGTAGCTATAACTCCTCCTAAACAGAAAAAATATTTCAACAGCTTCAGAGAAATGTCTCCTCTCTGCACTGATGTGTTAGAAATGCCTCTCATAACTTCTGAATCTGGCTTATCTTCCCCAAGGGCCGAGGCAGGACAATCCCTTGGTATTCCTCTCCCTGGTGTTTAGAATCCTACTTCTGCCTTTGGCAAAGGATGAGGGAAGTCAGAATCTTCCCCCATACAGTATTTGAGACAGGTTATTACTGTTAATATTACTAATTGTTTTGGAACGTATTTTTACTGCCTTATAATATTGATGGACTTCACTGTGAATGCTACTACTCCCTTCTAGCAACTAATCAGGCATACTTCCTTTCAAGCAGCAGGTACAGGGTAAATGCTTCAAAACTCAGGAGCTGCTAGGGTTTAGAATGCATGTGATAACAATTAGCATTTCCTTCAGGAACTTCATGTTTCTGAGATACTCTTAACATTGGACTCTTGCATCTCTCAGACACTCAAAACTCCCAGGGGATCTAGGGAAGTTGCAGTCCAGCCAAGTCCACTTTTTCCCACAGTTCGCTTTCCACACCTCATTAAAAAAGTGATTCAGGATTTCTCTTCAAAGCTTCGGCAACCCTGCACACTAAAAAAGAAACCCTTCAGAAACAAACCAGCATATGCTGTTAAGCACATACGGTACTCTCAGTGGGATTATATGACAATAAGGAAATATTTTTGGGTAAAACATTGAAACAAAAAAACATTTTTAAAAAGCAATGCAATACAAATGAGGCCAGCAGTTCCACATGACTCCAAACAACATTCCTAGGTCTTCAAGGATTCATCTGTGCTTACCAGTTCTGCTACTTCAATTATGCTAACACAGAGCAGCATAATGCCTTTCTGGCACAGTGGCAAGTATACTGGTAAGTTTAGCCCAGTTACACACACTGGGAATGCATACTTTTTTATACCTTCATATGCAGAGTGCAGATTCTACTGGCTATATGTATATCTATCTATCTATCTATCTATCTATCTATCTATCTATCTATCTATCTATCTATCTCAAAAGAAAAATCATATGCTTGTTAATAAAACCTTTGCATCAATTAGGTATAAGTCCCAACCAAATCCACCTTTACTTGAACTTGCTTACTTCTCTATCAGTTCTTCTGGGGTTTTTTTTTTGGAGATCTCTTTATCATAGCCCCCTTTGCCTTCCCTGCTGCACTTTTTTTGTGTGCTGCTGCAGCTGCCAAACCTCTCCCCAGGTTTTATTCCAGGCTTGATTCCTCCCAGTCCTCTTGCAACATTTTCAGATCAGAACTACGTGTACAATCATCTCAATTCCACTTTTCCTGACAACATTCACTTTCCCTTCTTTCCTGTGAGCTGGGTTAACAAACCAGCTGGAGCAGAAGGCCAGCATGAGCCCGGTTATTCCAGCAGGACAGGTGGATGTTAAGCAATACAGTTACCTGCTTATTGCTGCATTTCCATATGGTAGGGAACAAATACAGTTTGAGAGCTAGTTTTCTTCTTACCATCAGACTGCCTCACCAGCCTATTTTCCATTGCAAAGAGGTTTCCCTAAGTGCAGATGTTGTTTTTCCCCATGTAGGTTTTCTCTGAGGCTCTTGCACATTCAGATTTATCAGACATTTGAATCAGAAATTAACAGCCACCCCATAAATATGGGCAAGGTACCTACATGTGTACGTGTATCTTCCCTACTTCTCTGGTAACAGTGACATGATTACTCCTGACAAAAGGAGATCACTACTGGACTAATTCCTCCGTGCCTCCTGAAGGGAGTCAGCATCCCCTCAAGCCCCTGTGCACACATCAACTTGTCCTTCTCTGAGGCAGTCACAAGCTGGAGGCAAAAAGGGAGAGAATCTTCCATCTGAATCAGAGACAGCCAGCACCTCTGAACACGTCTTCATGCCACAGCTGGGATTGGCCATTTGATGAGAAGTCTGAGAGCCCAGGCTCATCTGTTACAAATCAGTGTGGAGAAGTGTCTGTTTATGTTAACCACAGCCTGACTGTCCAGGGAGAAGTCCTGTAGCTCTTTGGACCTGTAAACTTACGGATGATGCCTCTGCTGGCTGTGCCAGCTGCAGAAGCAGCTGTATTTTCAAAAGGGAAGCATGAGAAGGACATTGGAGAGCTGCCTGCATTTCACTGATGTCCTCCTAGTAGATGGGGTAGGTACCAGGCTGCTGTAAAACATCACTCAGGGAACTAATCTGCAACTCCAGACAGGAAAACTCACTTTTGCCTGAAACACTTTCAAGCTTTTCTCTCTGGGAGCTGGGGAAGCAAAGAGCTGCACAGTGCTCAGTATGGTGGGTGTTTGATCTGTGATTACTTCATGTCAGTCATTTAAACAACTTAGGGAAAAAACAAGGAAAGGACCTAACTGATGTCACTATTAAAGAAAAGAAAGCCGAGGTTCAAAATCTGATTTCCTTCATATTTACTCCAGTTGAGCGAGAACAGACACACTGCAAAACACAGTGTTAGGAGTAGGAAACTGAAGCCCTGTATTGACTCAAACATCAGCCTGAATCCTGAGATGACCCAGATCACAAAGATTAAAAGCAACACAATCCCTGAACTAACGAAGTAAGTAAGTGGATAGGACTTAATGACGGTGTGATACTTGGGTTATGGCTTGTGTGCATTTTGCAGCAAAGAGGAACTCTTTGGGTAACTGATGAATTTATTTGTTCCCCTTTTTCTCATCCTCTCTGGAACCAGCACTCACACTCCCAGAGAGTCTTGGTTCTGACAACAACTCTGATTTAGGGATGCTAAATTTCAGAAATGCAGTAGTACAGAAATGGCTTAACTTTCTCCAATCAGTGACCTTTTTTTTTTTTTTTAGTTTACGCTGCAAGTTGTTTAACTGTGGCAGGGACAACATATATTTACAGATTTGCATATGGGATTCAAACCACAACCCTTATATTTCAATGGAGCACTCGTAGGTGCTTCCACAAAAGAAGTAAAGGGAAAAATCCTACAGGGATGTGCAGTGAGAAAGTCTAATGATTACTGAAAAGGGCAGTAATCCAAGGATAAGTGACATCTAGTACAGCTCTGTGGCAGTGACAGAGACAGCAAAGAAGGCACTAGCAGCACTTGTTAGCAAAGGAGCAACTACAGCACCAGCAGCAGTGGTGAATGTGAAATCTCTGTAGAAATGCCTGTGTCTCTAGCACACTGCTTTGACAGCAAAAGCAAACGTGACACTGAGCTCCCCTATCACTGCACAAAGAAGGAAGATGGCACAAGCCAGTCAGGCATTGTTGTGGGTCACTTCAAACTGCAGACAGCCCCAAAATGCACCACACTTCTTAAACCTGTGTTTAGGCAAGCAGCAGCACTTAGAGCTCGTGGCAATGGTGTTTGAGGTGTTCAGACACCACAAGAGTGGCTGCCACAGGTGTACTCAGGCTCAGAAGTGTTCCACAGAGAGCTGCCACTCCTTGTGGAAACCCTTGTTCCATTTTCATGTGCGTGGGACTAGACTGCAAGGGATGTCATGCAGTGAGAGAGACTCCATGTCAAAATTAGAGGCCATAAAGGACCAGAAAAGTGGAATTTTTTTCCCACTTTTGTTTAGGAAGAGACAAATCACAGAAAACAATGCATCACAGTGGGGCCATCTAACCCTTGGGAGACAAGATGGCAGTTTTGGAGCACTTCTGTGGACAAGTTCTGGCACCTCTGAGCCCCATGAACATAGCAGATGGCAGGGCTCGGAGTCCACCCAGGCACAGGGGCACTGGAAGGCCTTGGGCTATGGCTTTGTAGTTGGCTATGCCTGTGTTACTGTCTGCATCTCTTCTAAATCTCCTTATGGACTAATTACTTGGGAGATCCCTCTAAACACTGCAGGAAAGTACCTCATCCTAGGCATTAATATGGCTGCCAACCCTGTGCATCCAGCTCTTTTGCAATCAAAGGAGTGAAGACTGCAATTAGTTGCTCATCTTTCAAGCCTTTATTTTGAAGAAGGTAACACTCCCAGTTACAAGCAAAATGATTAAGACACCAGAAACTGCAGAGCTGATGAGTAAATAATAACCAGATGACTCATTTCCTAACTCAGAGATGCCTGGAAACTGAAATTAGCAAGTCACAGAGCAAGAGGCTTCATCTTTGAGGGGTTTCATCTTGTCTTTTTATTGTACATGAAAAGAGAAAAGTCTGCAGTGCCTGGGCCTTGTGGCAGTGTCTTGCCGAGACAGTTTGTGGAGGAACCTGCACTTTGTTATATTAAAGGCCTTGCCTTCCAGTGCTTAAACCCACCCCTTAGAGCACAGTGGATGGCCAGGGGTCTGCAGTGCACCTTCCCGAGCTCTTGGCACCATGGGGCTCTCTGTTCCTGGGCTCTTCTTGCTTTCCCAGCTGCAGGTCACCAGTGGTTTGGGCTGTCATTTATGGAAACAGTCAGATGGATCAGGACGGACCTCAAACCCCAATTTCCTTGCTGCAAGAAAGCTGAGCTTTAAAGGGTAATTAGAACCTGAATTAGAAGAAACCACCAAGTCACAGAACCCTGCTTATGTTCATGAGTGAAGGTGGCTGCTTTTCTTTGCAAATATGTCAGTTCACAAATGGGCCTCAAGGATTTAGGAACTAAATTCAACGCACGTGGCAAATATTGTGTATCCCTTAAGATGCAAAAAAATTTAATTTTGAGGGTGAGCAGTACCTAAGTGCTTATATACAGCTCATATTCATCTCTGAGCAGGAAAAATGTATTAGAATATTTAACCTAATCTGGCATGCTAAAGGGAGGCCTTACCTTGGTTGTACCCACAGAAATTTGTTACAAGAGTAAATACATGGTACAGAAAAAATTCATCTCACCTTGAAAACTTGCAGTCTGGATTTGGGAGGTTGAGAGATGGAATGTTGAAGCAGGTAAGAAAACTGCTTCATCTGAATGCAATTTGAATGTCCAACAGAATGTCATTGTAGTTCCAAGTCACCCAAATGACTGACTGCTCAGAAATGAGACTCAGAGAACATTATTCAGAGTTTCAAATTAAGGAATATAAAAAATGGAGAGAGCCTACATTATTCATAAAGGCTGGCCCAGTGAAAGTCCCAAAGAACCCGAGCTTTCAGAAACTTCAGCCAGTGATGAGCTTCTGTGCAAAGAAAGCCATTGGACCCCATAAATCACTCGGCTGCAGTGGACTTCAACACACACAGCAGAGAAGCCCACATAAAAAGAGTAAATATTTAAGAATATAAAAAATCAATAAGAGACCTGAGCAGCAGAAGATTACTTCCAAATCTATGAATCAGTTCCTTTATTCTTATGTTCACATAGTGCTCACTTCTTAAGAGCTTATGAAAAATAACATCCTTTCAAATTTGAGGAGAACAAACTGTACCAAAACCTTAACCAAAACATATGGTTTACCTACAGCAATCATCAAGAGTGTTATTTTGAGTTAATACAATTATTAACAAGGGCTTTGCAAACATTTTAGATATTCTGGTAATTCAGAAGAGGCACAGTAGGTACTTGTCTGTATTTGCAGCAGAAACAAAGACATGTCAAGATCCTGTTGGCCTCTCTTGACTGCTCTGGAGCCGCTCACCTGCCCCTCCAGCCTCACAAGCTGAGGTTGCCTCAGGAGTCCCAGCACAAGCAGAAATGGGAGGACTCCCATCCTCATGCCCTCACCCCAACTTCAGAACAGAGACCTGCTTTTTTCCTTGAGACATTTTCCCAAACTGGCCATCCCCCACTGGTCCTTCCACAGACTGTATTCCCAATCCATTACTTAGCTGCCCTTCAACCATTTTCCAATTACCACCTCTCAAACCTAGGAAGGAGGTAGCAGCAAGAAAACCACAATTTTTACTTCAAACATGACATCTGCTGAATAACCCAGACCACACCTTTCTCTGATACTGTCTTTTTCTTTGTCTTCATCTGACCATGACTCTAGCAGGCCTGTCATACAGTTGTGTGCCCATTTGTCCTAGCTGTGTTGCTTCTTTCCTAGATTTCTGGTGAAATTCCTGGTTTGCACTGGCACGCCTGTGTATACATAGCCCGCACAATGCAAGCAGATCAGCCTTTCGTCCGAGGTGACAGAGTTCCCTTTCTCCCTCTCTTTTCACTGCATCTTTCAGAGGTGGAAACTTTAGCTCAGTTTCACTTCAAAAGTTAGTTGAGCGCCTTAAACATCAATGCCTCATCATCCCCATACTGAGAGTTTACAAGAATGCAACTTCAGCACATCTGTCAACTGCATCTCCACTGACTGCAGAGGGAGCATAGAACCCTAATTCAGGCACCTTTTGTGCCCAAGATTAGTTTATATGAGTCCATCTGAAATACGTATGTTATTTAATAGTTATTGTATTTCTGTGGGCTTATCCAGCACCCAGGAGAAGGGGTCTGCAGCTATTCTGGAATACAGATAAAAATAACACCGTGCAGAAGTTGCATGGCTCATGTGGAAGTGCAGAGTCTCAAGCCCTTGTAGGAAAACTGCCCTGGGCAAGGGGTGCTTGGCAGGCTCAGGTGGGTTCTGCATCTCAGAGCCCCACCACCAGATGCAGGCTTCATGGAAAGCAAATATCCCAGGCTTTTAAAAGAGGTGACTTTGGATCCTAAATTTTCCTACCTGAGCAAACAAGTGAGCACTTGATAAGAGCGCTTGTTCTCTGCACCCCATTACCAATTGTGAGAGGATGTCAATATTCAACCTGATGGAGTCTTTCCACCACTGTGGATAGGAGCAGTACCTTCAACTATATTTCTGGGCCCTGGAGTGACATCTGCTTTTTTGTCTGTACAGTAAGACAGCCAGCACAGCCCAAGGATTTTGTTTTGTTTGTTTAAAACCTGCTTGCAGCCATGAGATGTTGAAATTCACTCTCCTTTTCAGCTGGTGAAGTAACACTCTGGGATGACATATCACAGAAGTGAGGCCAGCTGATTATCAGAGAGAGATATATCATAAAACTAAATAAATGGCAAAGAAAAATGGGCCACTCTAAAAGCAAATAAAAACACTGCAAGAAAGTAGCACAAGCAAACAAAAAAGCAAGAAAAAAGTACAAGAGCTCACACTACTCTTTCAAGGCACAAAAATAAATAAGGACAGTGGTCTCCAGTGGAAACTACACAACAGCACTATAATCCAGCTGCTTTATTCTTCTCTTATAAAAATGGATCTAATATTAAACATTGCAGCTCCTTGTTAGAACATGAGGAACTAATCCTGGCCGCACACTCTGAACCACAGTGAGTATCTATCTGCACTTAAATTTACTGGACTTTGAAGAAACTGACCTAATAGCTAAAAATACAGTCTAGTTCCCACTTCTAAAATCCCATTTCTGCCCATCCTAACAGTCCACAGACAGTGATGGTTTGCTGTGAAGGTACCAGTCCCCTCTCTTTCCAAAAGAGATGTGATGCAAGCTCTGACTGATTGGCGTGGACAGATATTCAAGCAGACAGTCCTCTGAGCTATCAGTTCTTAACTTCTGCATTGCCTGGACGTGATGACAGGAATCTAGAAGTTAATTACCTTGCAATTTTCCTTCCTTAAAATTATTTTGTAAGACTAACTTCTGTCTCCTGCTGTAAGACTGTGGGAACACGACTGCTGCCTGTGTTTGGTACTGAATGGCAGTGGCAGTAGCAAGATGTTATCTTCTTGCTGCCCACAGAGATAAAGCAAGAGAAAATTAAAAGAGGGTGGATTTTAACATCAGAATTACCACATGTATGGTGGCTTCTCTAAAAGATATAAAGTTTCCCACACTGGAAGTCTGATTTAACAGAAATATCATCTGAAGATAAACTGATAAGTGGCTGTATCTAGTTTTGCTTAGGCAGCTGTCTAATACCATGCAGCCAATGCTGATTAGATTGAAGGATTTCCTACAACACATGTAGATGAACCCCTTACAATACGATATTGAGGGTTTTGTCATGCATCAAACCAAATTCAAGCATACACATCCACAAGTCAAGCATGGAAAATTATAATGATTCTCACATAGTCATGTCTCTGCATCATTTAAAAACTTCACCAAATGCTGCTAATCTTGCAACACATTTGACAATGCAGATAGTGGAAATAAAGCAACTCCATAAAGGAGGGATATCCCCGGTATCCAGCAAATGTATCTTCCTAAATCAGTTGCATTTGTTTAAAATAACCAGCAGGTCTGACTTAAGGGCAGACACTTGTTGAAAGTGAAACAAGTTTTCTCAGAGATTTTTGCCTCATAACTTGTGCAAAAGCTATCATTCCATTTAGTTGGCAACTTCATCTTGACAAGAAATAAGTACAATTATATTTTCAAAAGTTTTTGTTCATGAACACAAAAAATCCCTACTAGCTCATTGAAAACAAATCATGTTAGACAAGACTTCTGCAAAACTCAGGGTAGTAGTAAAATTATGTTCCTTTTAAGTTGAACACTTTACCTGATAAAGTGTCATAGGAACTAGTAACGAGTAAAAGAGCTGTAGAGGAAAATTTGAAAAATCAATTTGTTCACTGATAGACTAAATTAACTATATAAACAGAGGAGCAAGTTTTGTTAGCTTATTTTCCAAACAATACTACATTTTTCCCCTACATCATGCATTGTTTTTGTCTCATTTTCTCTGTTCTCAGACCAGGAGCAGCACTATAGCAAAACAGCCAAATTGTGACCACCATTGGTAAAGCCCTTTCATTTTGAAAATCATGTCCCTATCCTGTCTTGGAGTAGAGAGTCATTGTGCTCCACAGAGGGGTGACCCAATCTGGGGCAAATCTGAGAGTCAGGATATTATTAGTGCTGCAGGTCATTATCTCTTGGAACACAGTAAGGATCAACCACAGATTAATGTGCATTCCTGGCCCTTGTGGAGGAGTGTGGGGGGTGCACAAGGAGGATTCCAGAGGCAGCAGAGCTGGATCTGCCTCACATGTGACCCTGGACCTGCCAGGGAGCCATGGGGACAGAGTCTGTGCAGGCTGAGGGACAGGCCCCGTGGTGTTCCCTGGCACAAGGACAGCCATGTGGCCAAGGGTGGGGCACAGCTGTAAGGTTTTTCAGGGTCTTCCCCTGCTAGGGTTGGGATTGAATCGCACGAGAGACACGTAGTTCTTGTTTGGACTTCAAAGTTTATTAACTCTTCGTGTTACAGTCTCACGAGTGGCGAGCTCTGCTACACTCTAATTACCACACATAAAAATGGGCACGTCTCTATCTCTGCTAAGGTTTTTCAAGGGCAATCTGTCCAATTGTGAACTAACACCCAGATTATTTTTATTTATTACCCAATTACAAACCCCCCTTGGTCCACACTGAGGACTTCTCTATCCAACCACGAAAAACCACCCAAACCCATGGAGGAGCAGGTGAAGAAGGAGAACTCGGCCTACACCCTGAATGCTCCATCTTGCCTTCACATATACTATTATATACTCAAACCTAAACTCTAAGTTTTCCACCCTGTGACATTACACACTTCTATCCCAACTACACATCCGTAACCCTTGTGCTATCGCTCAATGTTAGAAGCCTTTTCCACAGCCTCAAGTCAAATGCAGTGTTGTCTTGAGGGTCTGTGCCTGATAGCACAGAAAGTTCAAGATTCCCAGCTTCCAGGGTTCCAACACACAGCTCCTGCCGGGGCTGAGCAGACACGGGGTCAGGCTGGAGATGCAGGGCTCTGTGGGGCTGAAATGGGCCGTGGTGCCCAGCTGTGCCCCAGTATGGCANTGAGAGCTCGACAGCCCTGGGGTTTGTGTCTGGTCGATGTGCAGCAGGTCCCAGAGCCAGCCCTGGCACTGCCTGTGTCCTCCCCTCAGGAGCACTGGGGCACCAGGGAGGTCATGGGGACTCACCTCACTTCCACAATCATCTGTGCTTTGTGAGGTGCTGCAGGACCCCGGGCACCTACCACAGGAACTTAGGCCCCCTGTTCTGCTGCACAGCTTGTTGTTCCCTTCTTTGTGTTAATCCGCAGAAGAAAAATCCCAGTTAAAGGTCACAGCAAAACAGATAAGTTTGCAAAAAAGTGTTGTCAAGAAGCCCATATTTTAATGTCTGATAGTTCCAAGTACATCACAGTGACATGGCATGGAAACATGACACTATTCAAATACCACTTCTGATGCTCGCACAGTCTGGACATTACCATTCTGAGACACACTTAAAAAAATAGAATTCTACTGCCTTATTATTATTTGGAATTTTATGTTGAACTAGAGATTTAGGCCTGTAACTCACATGAAGCAATGGTGAAAACTAAAGAACTTAAACAGTTTTCCAGTGTTTTCTCTTGTGGAGATGAACACGCATCTTTAGAAACCATTAACCCCTACCACTGAAGGGAAGGCAGTGAGGGAATCTGATAAGCACACCAGCACCAGTTTGCAGCCAGTTAACAATAACATTTTCTAACTTTGAAAGCATCATAAAAATGTGTATTTCCAGTATTTTCTGGAGAGAGCTACCCTAACCTCCTGGAAAGCATCACACCCTGGGTATGGTACCAACCACAGTAGGATGTGGTCTGTGTCCTTGGGAAAGCTCAGGATCACCAATTGGACTGGCTGAGGAAGAAGAGAAATGGAAAACTTCTGATTTTGGACAGCAACCATGAGAATAGCATGCTGCTTCTTTTAACCATTTCCTAACTAGAATTGGTAATGTACAATTTCCTTTCCGTAGAAGAAGAAATTGGAACCAGTATTACTTTGTTCAGTTCTGTTAATTTACAAGGGAGAAAAATATCCTGTGTTCTTGAAAGCAAAAGGAATCAAGCAGCAGAAGAGGCAAGCTTCGCTTACAAATCAAATCCCCTTTTTAGCTAGCAATCTGGCCAAAGGTTCTGTTTTAAATTATTTTTAACACTGCCAGGGTATTGGTGCTTCTGTGGCTGCAGTGATCCCTTTCTTACTGTCCTGTCTCAGTTTCTGTTTTTTCTGCCCCTCCCTCACAGAACAATAAACATTTACCAAATTGAACTCAGTGAAACCTCTTCACCTGCATATGCTTGCACATTGGAGAGTAGCTCCTGCTGTTTCCGTTACCTGGTCCATAAAAGATCCCTTTTCTCACCAGTTCATTAGTATTTACCTAAATGTATTAAAACTATTTACTCCTCAAAATGCCTAATTAATGTTCAGATGTAGCCAAACGATAGCAGCATGCAATCTTGATTAAAGACACCAGCATGACTTGGCCTATTACACACAATTTCAACTCTGGTGTGCAGAGCTAAAAGCAACAGTAAATACACAGCACCACAGCTCCTACAGCAACAGAGTGTTTGCAGTTAAAGGAGTTCAGTTGTCAGTGAAAGCAGCAAACGTAAAAAACTAAACATATCTTGGGAGCAGAAAAAAAAAGAAACTTCTTACAAAAAGACTGAAGAAATTGCCAGATCCTCAACTAATGTCAATCAGTGTATCTCTGGTGAAGGTGATGAACTTCCTTAATGTAACAGAGCTAAAAAAGCTGCCCAAAACGAGGACTAGAAATTAGGATGGTCACAAAAGTATCAGGCATGGGGAAACATAAATTAATGAAAACTATTTTCACTTTGCATCATCTAAAAAAAGAAAAATACTTTAAATAATGTGCTTATTATTAATCAGATGAACAGAACATTCCAATATTCTACTTACAGAGGAAATAACCCCACTCTCACAAGTACTGCTGACAGTCTCTTCTCATGATCTGCGCAGACTTCCAAGTTTCTTCAGACCTGTAATAATAATCCTGAAAAGCATAAAGAGGCTGGGCTGTGGCAACCACTTCTAAAGTGTGAGAAACAAAGAGGGGAGCATCCCTTCCCAAAGGGAAAGCAGCTGGACAAAGAGAAGCAAAGCACATACAGGTTTTGTGGCGGGATAAGGATTTCTTGTTAATCCCTTGGTATAGCTCCAGCTTTGTAGGTGTTTTTTTCCATGGTATTGTTTGCTTTTTCCATGGTATTGTTTAGCAACAGGTCAGATCTCCTGTAGAGTATCCACAAGCTTCCCGCATCTCACCTTGTCTCCTCAAAATTAGAATGCCTTTCTTTGTCATTGTAGTGCAGTGCCATAGTTAAATGCCCTTTTCTCCTGCTTAAAAAAATTGTCTTTCTTGCCAATTCAAAACCTTTGAAGGACTCATAAGTCTTCCCCCTTTTTCCCCTCTGTGAGACCCTCTGGAACTGGTATTCTTTTAATTCCTGTTCCTTCTTCCTGTTTAAGGACTTTCCACTTTATCTGGTATGGCCATTAAAGTTCATGGCTCTCCATCACTCTGACAAATACGTGGTACAGACCCAGCAGCAAACAGCCTGTTCCACATTAAAATAGAACATTAACAATAACATTGTCCAAAATTCATCAGATGTGTAGAACATGCAGGCTACCCCATATGTCTGGGATCAAAGAGAGTTTAAATGTCATTTAAAAGAGATATTTTATGGGTTTTTTTCTAAGACAGAGTGCAGGACTGAGCCGACTTCCACGTCACAATCAGCAGCAGAGCCAAGACAATTAATGCAGATATTTAAGTAAGACTTGGGTAATGATGATTTTGATTTTTTTCCTTTATTTCCCCTACAAAAAATAATAAAGCTGCAGAAACAAAAGCTTTTGAAATCCCCACTGCCCTGTTGGACAGGAAAAACAAATACTAAAGACATTTCAGTCAGAACAGTTTTGTAGTGTTTAGTAATTATGTGTGTGGACAGCAATACATTCAACACTGGACTACAGCAAAGACATTTCTATCTCAAAAAGCCAAGAACTCACATATCCTCTAAAATCTCTGTGGTAAAAACCTGTGGAAGACAGAAAACAATGTTTTATCTAGGACATATATTCAGAGATATGAACCACAGAAATCAAGTACATACAGTTAGGGTACCAATTTGTCTGCATTACTTTAGAAATGTGGTGAATATTAATAAAAGTTACCAAGAGGAGATCCCATCTTCTATCCATTAGAGTGATTGAGAAAAGAGATAGTTGACTGTGCCTGTACTGAATAAAACTGGAAGACATTTCTAACTATAGACACTATAGAAATCAGTTTAGAACTGATCCTCTTGGAACAGCACTGAACTTTACACACACACACCAGCTCATACTTCTGCTGCATACCATGGCTTTACTTCCCAGAAATCCACTTCAATGTAATTTTTTAAGGAAATCATAGAATTAAAAAAAAAAATAATAATTTCAGAAAATGGAAAGTTAAGGTTTTAATTATAAAATCTGATCTTTGGCCTCATTTGAGGAGTTTTCCCTTAATGACGTGAATCAGTACATTTTATGTCAATGTAGATTTGATGACTTTGGTGGTTCTGTGGTCTCAAAAAACTAAAGTAGAGAATAATCAGACCAGAATAATCAGTTTTTAAAGGAAAGGAAAAATGTAAGGGGAATCTGAGATACCCCTGTATGAGAACATGCATGTAATTTAATAGACTAGAAAGGAACTAGCAGGAGCTCTGTTATACTATAATTATTCTGCTTCACCACAGAGCATTCTGAGGTCTATTAAGGTAGCAAATATTTTTTATTTTCTTATAAGTTGTCAACTCTTTAACAAAGAGACAGATCAAGTATCATATGTAGTCACTGTGATCTGTTCTGACCAGTACTGGCTAATTAAGGCTTTAGTTCATGTATTTTTAAAAGATGGTTTGAGTTAGAATCTGAAAACTCTTGTTAGATAATACAAACAAGAACTGAAGACATGTTACAACTGAGAAAGAAACAGCACTTGTACTTCTCATCTTAGTGGAGGCTGTAGGTATCACTGACTTCATTTCACTATAACAATTTTTACTCAAGGAAGACAACATCTTTTTAAAATGTGAAATAACATGCTGATAAACTCCATTGTTTGAAAAGGGCCACTAAAAATTAGAAAGTTGAAGTCATAATTGGCGGGTTTCAGTGGAAAACCTTACAGAAAGGCTTTTTTTGTCTGTAAATAATCTTTTCCAACAAATCAGTTTTGTTTCATTTGAAGAAATATCAAATAGCTATGTGGAATGTTTTCCCCAACACCCTGAACTAACTGTCTCTCCTAAGACATCAATGGGGCAAGAAGATTTGCCATTCCTTCTTAGCATTTTCCCAAAGGGTTAAGCAGGACTGGTAGAACTTGTCTATGTAAATGTGAATATATATCTATATATCTATATATCTATATATATATATATACACAAATGTGTGCTTATACATGGGGTAGCTTGTGCAGCATGGCTACTCCCTGGTGTGGTGTGGTTCAAGCCAGAATAATACTGAAGATGTGCTCATCCTTTACACCATCAGAGCACTGAATTATGTGTTGTCCTGTATGCTCCTTCCCCAGGAAAGATGAAATTTTGAAGAATTGCAATCAGGTGTGATTTTAGTAAGACCAGCCTGAGGGGTCCCATCCCTGTCCACCTGCTCCACCTCTCCAGGGGGAAAGTGGGTTGTGGCTTCTGAAGCCAGCTTTGCACTGAAGCCGGGGTGCCTTTTAATGACATGGTAAACACCACAGACTTTAGAACATATATTGAACGGCATTCAGTAGAAAAAGTATCTTTTCATACTTTTACACGACTGGGTAAAGATAAATATGTCTACAGCAAAATTTCCGGTTGAAGCCCATTATATTACTGTGATCAATTCATTGTATACTGTTAAGAAAATATATATATTAAAAATATATGGCTGGCTCAACTTCTAAGAATACTCAAATCTATTTAATATTCCAGATTTTTGGCTACCTGTTTGCATTCACAAAGCTCTTTCTTGAAAGTGAAAATATAGCACTATTTCCCCTCCAATGTTCAATTTTCTCTTTCTTAAATAGCAAAGGGATACTGCTATTTAGATTGCAGGAACAGCAGGAAGAACATTTGCCTGTTTAAATCTTCCCTTTCTGAAAACATGGCTTGTTTATTTATTTACTTGTAATTTGTGAAAGCACACTTGATAATTGGTCTGTAAAAACAACAATAAAAGGAACAAACCAGAGTTATGAACTCAAATTACTACAACAGTACAAAAAGGCTTGCATTCAGGGGTTAAAAACATGCTATGTTTTTAACTGGTAAATCAGGATGGAATTCAGCTCTTCCAAAAATGGCAAGGTCACATACTGTCTGATCACATTCATACTACATGCAGCTTTATTTCACTCAAAATCTTTGTCTTTTTAGTTGGTGTTGATCTAAGATGTTAGAAACGATTGCAGTCTACAGAAACAAGGAAGGGAAAAAAAAATCAGTTGTTAAACATGTCTGACTCTTGGAGATAATTCAAATGGAAAAAAAATCCAGGTCATTGGCCTTTTTAAATAGACCCCCGGCAATATTTACTCCTCCATAAATAGCACAGTCACATGAAATAAAACTGTGTTCAGTAAAGCCTGCAAAACAAAAGAACAATTTACAGACTGAAAGGCAAACTGTGGCTCATGTGTTCGCTGGGGAGGATTAAGCGAGCTTGCCGCACGGCCCGTGCTCAGTGGCTGCGGTGTCAGCTCCGCTGCCAGGAGAGCCACTCAGGTCACCCAAGGTGCTCCATCCTCCAGCAGAAGCCGGGAAAGGCCGGCATCCTGCTCCAGGCGGCCACTTGTGAGGGAAAGCTTTTGCTGTGCTGCCCCGTTGCAGTGGGGCAGAGAGGAGCTCCGGTGCCTTTCCCGCCGTGACTCAGAGCACATCCGCATAGGGGAAGAGCGCGGGCATGACTGCGCTGCTTTCATTCAACCACCACGGCTCTGGGGCTGTAGGAGGGGCAGCACAGTTCCCCGAGGTAGACAAGTCCTAACACGGAGGCACAGCCTGCTGAAATACCACTAAGGCCATTCAGTGCATCTGCTTGCAAAAATAGGTCTTTTTGGAGGTTACAGACAAAAGGACAAATGAGTAAATTGCTATAAACATTACTTACACCTCTCTAAAGCTCATGTCAATCTCTTCTGTGTGCTTACCCACACTAACGACTCTATTTCAAGCCTTACTTTTTAATTTTTTTCTTCCCAAAGATCCAGCTCATGTTGTTACATAAAAGCCACAGCTGTCTCTTTAAAGCCTCTTGCAGCTCTGAAAACACTTGAAAACGTGAAACAAGTGCACACAAAAACTTTGTAACCCATACAACAAATCAGCAGCATCCACAAGGGCATGTGACTTCATTTCATTCATTAAGGGAGTGGAAAGATTGATTTTAATTAAATCAATATTTAGAGCTCTTCCTTACTAGTATCACTCATTCTGGTTTTGCAAAATGAGGTTAAACAATGCTGCTGAAAAGGTATTTTTGGGATCTGAGCCTAGTTCGAGGGCAGATTTGAGGCGATGGGTGCCAGCCCAGTCACCAGTGGGCCGTGGAGAGCTGGCTGCTCAGCAGACTTGGCTCTGTTTGCAGTTGCTAAATCACAGCAGAGACACATGCAAATATAAAAAATACTTCTCTGCTATTATTCTCTGAGGAGAGTAGAGCTACAAGGGAATAGAATTACAATTCTAGATGCAGGCACAGTTCTTTCCAGAAAGTATTTTACAGGTTCAAAGTGCTTGGAAACCCTGGTACAGCAAAGCCTTTCCACCTTAGATTTAGGGAGAGGTTTTCCCTATCCTCTTCATTTCAGTCTATATATATCTGGTTTGCAACTCTTGGCCATGTTTTGTACTTTTCTGGCTGCCACATTCATTAAGTTTCCAAGCAGCTGATTCTTAGCATGCAGTAATTCTTGTTAGCCTGCTAAGAAGCTGACAAAATAAACCTTGCTGTTTGTTTAATTCCCTTCACTGAGCATTAGGAATTACTCCTGAAAGAACTCAAGCTTTCAGGTGTTCTTTTTTTACATGCAAGTAGTTTAGACCAGAAGTAGTTCCCTCTTATTTCCTAAATGCTGTGTTGAACAATCTTTAAAGCTGAAGATAGTGCTCATGGGCTTTTATAAGGGTCTGATTAGCCACAGACAAAAGCATGTAGGAGGTGGTAGTGGAAAGGCTACAGTGTTTTTTATTGTTGGCAGTGGCAGCTGGTTGGTGGGGCTTGGTGTCATTTTTGCATTTCAGTCCATACAGGTACCATTTGTTACATTTAAAGATCCTATGAATCCACTCCTCTTGCTGAAGATTTTTACCCATTTTATATATATCAAATGCAAACAAATCTTCTGCACAGAGAACAGATTAATTAATACACATACACTCATGTTCTGTAGATTCTAGCTAAGGAAATATCATTACAGCAAAGATGCTAACTGACTTTGAAAGCTTAGTTGTAAACCTATGTCCCTAAGGGATGCTTTGCATCTTACTGAGCCAGAAAGATTGCTGTTGAATTCTCAGACAGCACTGTTTACACCCAAAATGACAGTTCAAGACACAGGCAGAATTAAGGAGTTAAATTGGGATACATTTTCATTGGACTATCAGTTACAATAATCAGAGTATTTTTGCCTGTGCATACAAAATTCTTAAAACACATTTTTTATGTGCAACACAATCACACTGGATTGTCTGACAGAAGACGCAATTCAAACGTTTTTAAAATCACAACAAGAATCAGAGCTAGTTTTAACAATCCATTGCCTGCATACACCCATACAAGTTGTTTTGCCTGGAAAGACTGTAATGATGTATTCATAGGTATGTTGAAGGAAGTCAAACTCAGGACCCTTACAAAGAAGATCTTGCCTCTAAATTCCAACTAACCTCTGAATTCCAATCCCTGAATTTCAAATTCTACTCTGGGAGGGAGGTGACAGATGGCCCTGAGATAACTAATACTGTATTATTCAAGGATTTATCAAGCAGAAGACTTGGGAACACTTATGCTAGATATCTACTACCCAACACAGACTACAGAACAAGTAAACATACAATTTATCCTGAACTAGGTGAATATCTCACCTGGTTTTACTGGGGCATTAGTCCAGGAAGTATTTTAAGCTAGGACTAAGTCCCTCTCATTTGCAGGCAGGGTGAGTGAGTTGGAGTTGTTCAGCCTGGAAGAGAGAAGATTCCAGGGAGACATTAGAGCACTTCCTGTATCTAAGGGGGTCTACAGGAGAGCTGGAGAGGGACTTACTAGAAGGCATGTAGTGACAGGACAAGGACAATGGCTTTAAACTGAAAAAGGGTAGATAGAGATCACATATTGGGACGAAGTTCATCACTGTGAGGGTGCTGAGGCACTGGAACAGGTTGCCCAGAGAAGCTGTGGATGCCTCATCCCTGGAAGAGTTCAAGGCTAGGTTGGATGGGGCTTTGGGCAACCTGGTCTACTGGAAAGTGTCCCTGCTCATGGCAAGGGGTTTGGAACAAGATGATCTTTAAGGTCCCTTCCAACCCAGAACATTCTATGATTCTACGAAATACCCTGCAAAACTGCTGGCATCGTGCAGGCGTAAACATAAGCACAGTTGCAGTCAACAGGGCTTTTCATTTTCATTTTCATTTCAAGAAGGAAATAAATTTTTCTCCACAAACATTCTTGGCTGAGAGTTCACCCACTTAGGGCATCCTCTTTACTAAAATATTCCTCCCACTGTCTCTGAGAAGAGCTAGATTTCTGGCAGCTTGGCCTCCAAGCATTCGTATAGAAGAATGGGAAAGCAGAGCTGTAGTTAACTCCTCATCTGCTGGCAGCCAGGCAACTCCCTGCAGCAAAAATATGGTAGCAACTTGGTACTTGAAGCACCAGGTTTGCAAGCCAGCTTGGCCAGGATTCTGCAAGTTAATGATGTGTCGTGTTCTTGTTCATCCTTTCTCTTCTGGGTATAAAGATGATAACAATGTGCAGGAAATAATCCTCTGTAACTAAATGAAAAGAACTGTAAATGTGACTTTCAGTAAAATCTGCTTCAGAATGTTGCTTCTCCGTTCTGAATAATGATCATGAATGATAATGAGCCTTCTTCCAAGCTAGAGATATGTGAGAAGTTTTGCAGAATCATGGCTTCAGTGCATATTGAGGGCCCCGATTTAGGAGTGGGAATAACTTGGCATAAAATTACTATTCACGACATTCTCCGTGGACACCATGGACCTCAATGAATTGAATCTGGAGCCAGCAGCTTGTAACCTGGCATGGTCCCTGTGTGCCTTTAAATACACTCTGAAAACCAAGGGCTTCAGAAGCTGACTCAGAGCAGCTCCGACAGCTGTGTAGGAAGCAGTATGTGCAGAAAGCGGGGAAGGGCAATCTCCAGCCCTCTCAAACACAGTTATTTCAGACTGCCACTTACAGCTCTCACTTTCGTTTTTTAGCTCCAAATACCCCAGCCCAGCAGGCCTGTATGTTCCAACGATTTCAGACATTGCTGTAATTCCACTGACTTCAAGTGTAACTTGAAGCAAACATTACCATTTCAGTTTGGGGAATGGTAGCTGGTCACTAGAGATGCCGCTCATTCTTTTCTGAAACAATAGGTAAATTAAAAAGGCAAAAGAAAACTCAGCGGCTAAAAGTACTTCTCATTTATGTGAGAGAATAAAAGTTTCATTTTTTGTAGCTGACTCAGATTTCACTGATGTTTCTTTTACAAATGATACATGAAGATAAAGTCTGAAAGTATCTTTCAGTGCAGTCAATATGAAAATCCCATCATTGCAAGACTACACCTATTATTTATGGAGGTCTTGGTGTCGTGAATTTCTACGGCCAACAGATTTTTTACAGCACATTTTCAAACAGCATTTCTCAGCCTAAGCAACCTTGGCAAAAACATTTTAAACCTCAGAAAAAACATTATTACATTAACTGGAACTTGCATAAAGCTTCCTTAACAAACTTTGAAATGCTGATGAAATTGTAAGGTAGACTCTTGTACCCTGGGAACTGGCAGCAAGGCTTGAGTTGCCAATAAACAGTACATAGGACATGCTGGGCAGTGTCAGTTTCTAAAAATGGGTGCAGAAGAAAATGACAGCTGTTGGAGGGCAGAAAGGAACAGAGGAACACACTGATACAGGGGCTTGGCCCCAGTGATCTCTCAATAGGAACTGCGGGCCTTGAAGTGAAATGAGAATTAACCAAGTAAATAATGCAAGGATTTCCTTTACTGCAATCAATACAGGAGCTGGTAGTTTAAAGGACAAGTGCCTAAAGGCTGCTATGTTATCTGTAAAATGGATTTTGCAACATCAAGAAATGAAATGAAAAATCTGCAAAACCTACAAGAAAGATAAAAGTATATTATACTGGTACTCTATAATTCCTAGATATGTTGTATCCAGAATTGACTCTAAAGTGTACAAAAAAGGATTCTCTGAGCTCAGCACGTGGGGGTTATAGAATATTCTTGAGCCAGAAAAGACCCACAAGGATCGAGTCCAACTCTTAAATGAATGGCCCATACTCCCTCTCTCTACTAAAGATTATTTCACCAAAAGCAAAAAAGATGAGAAGTTTACAAGTTAGAGACTGTGTTGACAGAGGAAGGAGAAAGAAAAGAGACAGAAGGAAACAGAGAGAGCAGTTTTTACTAAAGTGGCTTCCACGGTCTTAGTCTTTTATGTTCACATAAAGCTATAATCATTTGGCTTTTGATTTGTGGTTTATACACTCAAAGATTAAAGTTCAACTCATGAAGTCATTTTACAAACGTTTATGGTGATCTTACTGTATTTATGCCCTACCACAGCTACTGAAACTTGAGTGTGTGCTTAAAATACTACAAACACTTATTTGCTGAATCGGTATCCAAAACTATACAGTAAGAAGAAATGTGCTGATGTGCATAAAACTTAGCTCTACGTGAATGGCTACAAGGTAAGGCATCCCACGTGTTAGCAGTTCCGAACGGGGGAGGGGGGAATTGTACATGGAAATGGCACAGCGCAAGTCAGACTTTAATGCAGCCCCGTAGCGCACACAGGCTCATGGCTTCTGCATGCTGCGGCAGTCACGATTCTCCTTTCTCACGGCCAGGCTTCAGCCCGAACCATTTAACCCGCACACAGCAGCAGGACCAGTTTCTCCGTGCGCATCCATCCCTGCAAGCCCAGCCCGTGCCCGGCTCAGGCAATGCTGCGCCTCCAGCCCGCAACACCAGCCTGCGGCTCGCTGCGAGAAAGGAAAAACACCGCGGCTACGCCGATCGTCAAACAACCGAGTCCACACGGAGACGGAAGGAAGACACAAAGCGCTGAGGAGTCGGCAGGGTGGGCAAAAAACCACAAAAACAAAAAAAAACAAACCAAACCAAACCAAAACAAAAAAACGCCGGGAGCACTGGGGAGATGGCACGGAGATGCGCTATCCAGCGCACCCGCCCGCTGCCGCGCCTCCCAGCGCTCTCGGCTCCCAGTCAAACACCTTTTGGCGGCGTCCCCGTGAACACCATCAGCAGGAGCTCCCCGGAGGGCCCGGGACCCGCCGTGCCCCGTGCGCCGCTTCCCTCCCCGCCGCGGGATTGGCCGGAGCGCGCCCCGCCCGCCATCCCGCCCCTTCCCCTTCCCTTTCCCCTTCCCCTTCCCCTCGCCGGGAAACCCCGCCCACTCCGCCTCTCCCGCTCTCGGTTGGAGGAGCGGCTTGTCAATCATCCGGTCCCCGGCGCGCGGCCCAACTCCCGCGTCCTCCCCAGGCCGCCAAGGGCGGAGCGGGGGGCGTTCCGCGCGCCTCTCCTTCTATTGGCTACTCTGGGCCGTCAATCACCTGGCTTCGCCAACAGCGACCGCTGCCACCCCCCCGCCCCGCCCCTCCCTCCTCCCTCCGCTCAACTCCGCTCACTCCGCCAAGTTGCGCGGCCGCTGCCCGGCGGCTCCGGGGTTCTGGTGGCGCCGCGCGCGGCGGCCCCCGGCGGAGCGCGACGAGGCGGGATGACGGCGGAGGCGCGGGGAGCGCCCGGCGGCGGCTGAAGGCGGACAAAGGGCGTGTGGAAGCGAGCGGCTGAAGCCCAGCGGCGAGTCCGGCCGATGACAGCGGGCTCGACTGAAGGGGACGCAGAGCGAACGAGGCGGGAGCGGGGCAGCGGCGCCGCCGAGCCCGTCCCGCGGCGGGTCGCGCCGCGCCTGCCCTGAGGACAGCGGGAGCCCGGGAGGGAAAGTTTGGCGCTCGCCCGCCCCCGCCCCGCTGGGCAAAGTTGTCTTTGGGTTTGTTTGTTTGTTTTCCCTTTCCTCCTCCTCCCCCCTTCCGCTCCCCCGCCGGCTCCGCGCGGGGAGGAAACGGCGAGGGAAGCAGGAACTGAGGAGCGACCCGGGAGCCTCCCCAGCGCCCGGCAGAGCCCGCTCCGCTCTTTTGCTCAGCGGTGTGGTGTGTGAGGGCAGCCAGGACTTCAGTTTTGGTGGTGTTTTTTCGTTGGGTTTTTTTTTTGTTGCTGTTGTTTTTGTTTTTTTTTTAAGTCCCTTTGTTTTTTGCCCGCCCGCTTCTCCCTCCGGTACAATATATGCTCGTGGAGAGCCACCCCGCCGCCCAGCCATGTCGGCGGCCATCTCTGCCGCGGAGAAGGTGGATGGCTTCACACGGAAATCGGTGCGCAAGGCGCAGAGGCAGAAGCGCTCGCAGGGCTCCTCGCAGTTCCGCAGCCAGGGCAGCCCGGTGGAGCTCTCTCCGCTGCCCCAGCTCAAAGGTACGAGCCTGCCCTCTCGCCCTCCCCTCCGGCTGCAGGTGCCGCTGGCCACACCGCTTGCCCTGGCTTGGCCCCTGCCCCGCGCCCTCTGCCCTTTAGCCGTGTCCTCCCCTGCCCCCGGTGCTTTCCAGGTAGGGACCCCGCGGCAGGAATTCCTTCTCTGCTGGCACAAGCCAGCGCCGCACGGGTAGGCTCTCGCTCGCTGTCCCGGGCGCTGCTGCAGTAACTCGCCAGCCCCCTTTTCTGGCTGATTCGCGTGTTTTTTAAGGTCTTATTGAGGGAAATGTAGACGGTAAGTTGAGTTCAAGAGTGCAGGCAGTTGAGCGCTAAAACCTGGGAGCGAGCGGTGGCTCCTCCCACGGGGGTTTTGCGAAGAGGAGCTCTGCCCGTGGCATAACATCCTGAGTTACCGGAGAGAGTTCGGGTTCGGCTGCTCCGTGCTGTCGCACCGCTCTTGGACAGTGTGGGAACAACGTTCTGCTGCTCTCCAGAAGTTGCCTCGGAGACTTCCTCCTGCACAGTGCTGTGTGGAAACACTCTCAAGTGAATGAAAACTCTGGATGCTGGCATTGCTGGACAGTGAAAGTTTTATCCACTGTGCTGCTGCTAAAATCTGAGAAAGCTCAGTTCGTTAGGTTACAAAAATAAAGTGAAGTTCATTGCAACCTTCGTCTTTAAACATCAGAATACATTCCTGTATATTTTTAAAATTACGGAAAGTACATTTTGGGGAGAGAATGCAAGACTTGTTATTAAAGCATTCGTCAGAGACTTGAAAAATAAGGGAGAGCGATTACCTTAATGTGACAAAGCATGTTAATTTTGCTTCCACTGGCTTTAAAGTCTTAAGACTTTTGAAGCTGCATCATATGATGGTGGAAAAAAAAATCTGATTTGCAGCAAATATCCAAAATCTGAATAAGATATAGCAAACTTAAAAATATTTGTAGGTGCTAAGTTTTCTTTTTTTTTCAATTTGATTTTTATGGGATTTACAATCGTGTCTCTAGTCTTTCAAAAGTGTCACTTTTTCCTGCTCTCTGAGTGGCAGATGTACATGAATCATAGATCTGGCTCTTAGCAGAAATGTTATTGGCTAGAAATAAGCTTAGGCAGGGGAGTAACGAGGGCAGCGTTGTTTGTTTGGTTTTAACATGTTTGTTGCAGTGGTTTTGGTTGTTTGTTTTAACAACAGCAGGAGTGTTCTCGCTGCCTCTTTTGGGCTTTCCTTTCTCTACTAACTTGTATCCTGTCTTGGTCCACTACTTTTGATTTGAAGGATTTATAACCTGGAGTAATTTGTTTGAAATCAAGATTCAGTTTCTGCTATTCCCATGCTGTTTAGACAATACATTTTCCTCAGAGTTGAGTTTTAGAAACCACACTTGAGACTTTGTAAAGGCCCTTGGTAAATACTGCACATAGGTGGCAGACTTCAGAACGTTTCAGTCCTGGTCCAGCAAAGAGTTAAACATACGTGTGTTATGCAGGGAGCAATTCCAGCTTAAATCAGCAAAATGTCCAAGTTTACGTTCTTTGCCGAGCTGACACCTCAATATTAAAATTTTAACTCTGCGTTATTAAGTCTTGTAGTTTTGTGAGTGTGGTTTTACAGCTTTTTTTACTTGTAACGCAGAGAAATTTTGCATGGCATCAGCAGCTCAGATGTTTGGAAATTTGAAGCCATAAACCAGCAGAGGAATTTCTTCAGTTATGCAGGGTTTTTAGTAGTTTGAATCACCTTATTGCCCTAAGTTCTTAAAGGAAAATCCCTTCAGTCTTTATGCTTATGATTCAGATGTGAGGTCTTGCCTCAGAGACCTGCTTCAGAACAGAAATTATGGGCAAAATATACTTTTATGAGCTGTAGTGTCCCAAGTAGCCAGTTTGCAGAAAGTCAAGCAGTACTCCTTTTGCTTTTTTTTTCTCCCTTAGGTTTGTGATGTTAGATTTCTCCTCAACGTAGCTGTGGACACGGGATGGTTTCTTTTCATCTGTTAATGTTCCCTCTCTCCCTTTTCCTCTTAAACCTTCCTTGCTCCTGAAACCCTAAAAGGTTCTAGAAAGAGTTTGCTCTCTCTCCAAATGGATCATTTTATAAAACTGTTTGTTCTAATTACATATGTCTTGGGAAGATAAAGCTTTGCTTTATTCTTTAAAGTTGTTATGGAATTCAGCAATAGTTTTGATGCTGCCAGTGTAGTATCATCTAGAGAATCATGAGCCAGAATTCCCAGGGATGGGCTGGAAAAGTAAAGTACAGTCATTGTAATGATGCCTACGGGTGCTCAGCATGCCCTTGTGTAATTAGAATCAGTTTTTGCTTTGTGTTAAACCTGAGGTATTTCAAACCTGTATTGGGAGACAATTGAGTATTTTTAGATGAAAAAGCAGTTTGGTATTATGCTGCTGTAAAATATTTCATCTTGTTTATAGGTATTGTCTCGTTTCATCGCTTTTAAGAGAAAATATCCTAAAATAAGTATAAACAGTATTTTAAAACTCCCCAGTAGGTTTGTCTGGCCCAGTAGACTGGCCTAAAACACTTGCATCTATTTTACTAGAGGGAGAGATGTTCCAGAAGAAAATCAGAAATTACCCTTCGCTTTAGAAAGTGCCATCTTGGATAGAGAGCGTTGTGGGATTTTTCCTTTTCTCTAGGGGCTTTGTTTGCCACTGAAATGGCCAGCTCAGATGGTGAGACGCACTTTCAGAGTTGTATTGTTTCAAAGCCTTCAGACAGATAATCTTAAAAATACATATTTCTGCAGTTAATTGTACTGCTGCTCTGAATTACCAAAATTGTGTGCTTTGGCTGTGTAGTCCTTCTCCTAGCAGTGATACATCGCATCTCTTACCAGTGGGTAACAGTCCCAAGTAGTACCCCAGCAGCAGGAACTCTTCCCTTCAGAGGTGCTCTTGGGGGAGTGAGATTGAGAGGAGGGATGCTAAGATTGTGTATTGTGGTTAACATTCAGCTTATCTTTGTGTGGGATGATATCTATCCTGTTTAGATGAAAGCTCAGCAAAACCTGACTGATGGCAGGATACTGAAAATAATTTAGTAATTTGTTCTTCAGTTAATTTGGGCGATTTCCTAAAGCATTGCTATTCAGGACAGTGTCCATCTTACTGTATAATTTAACAACTGAATAAGAAATACTGAAGCCACAGTGATTATATTTAAAAGAAAAAAAGATTGTTCAATCACCGTCCCAATCTTCTTTTAATTTTGTTACCTAAAGTTTGCATAATAAAAGAATTTTGAAGAATCTTTACCCAAAATAATGTGCTGAAATAGACCAGGATTTTGTCATTTCATGGACAATTCTGAGAGTGTTGCTTTTAAAGAAATCTGGCAAAGGGAGTGTTATTTTTGTTGTCTTAAGAGGTGATAATTTTGTCCCAATAGGAAATTGTTTTAAGAGACTGCAATAGAACATGGCAGTTACCTTCATTTTTGAAAAAGAGATGCAACTTGACCTTGGAACCTGATCTGACTCTCTCCAGTAGATGTATGCATGCTTGTCTCTGTCACTTTTGGTTGAAGTAGCATGTAGAAATACAAATAAGAAGTGGTGACTAGAAAACACAACTTGTTGCTTTTATTTAGTACAATTAATATGGTCTGTCAGGTTATAAAGCAAATAGATTTTTTTTTTCTGTGTACAAACATGTCAACTGCAGCTGGAAAGACTAAACATTTCCATTTGCCTCTTACCCTCACAAGAGAAGAATTGGAAGGTGGTCCAGAAATCTTTCAGCCATGGACTAGCAATAGTTAGAGGGATCTCTGTGGGGCTGGGAGTTACAGAGGTGGAGTGTACCGGAATGAGAAGACATTTTTAAGAAGACCTCCCAGTGTGTAGTGTCAGCAATCGAATACGAGGTGTAAAAATAGGTGTTAACTCTGGCTATTTTCTTTACTTAAACCCTTGAGAGAGAGCGGGGCTTTGGCTGAAAACCAGTTGCTGCGTTCAAGCTAATCTTTTGTGGAAATGTTGCAGGGAGGCCTTGTAACCTTGCCGGTAGGTAAAATTTTAGTGTTGTTAAATCTGAGGATCAGTTCAAGCCTCACTCCTTGACTGGTTTTGAGTCACGTAGTGTGTGCTTCAGAGTGACATAAATAAGTGGAATTAAAAACAGCTGAGAGGAGTTTTCTTGTCATATTAAGTTGCCTTTGCTCCCCAAGGGAAAATGTGCTTCAAAGTTTTAGAATGGTTTACTTCTACTACAGCCTTAATAAATATTTATAAGTGAGAGTTTTCTCTCTCAGATTTGCACTTGTTTTTTTTGTATCCCTCATTATTCATTGTTATTTCCTCTTCTGTAGTCCTCTATCCTCCACCTTTTGGATTCAACATCCCTTGCAACTGTGATCATCTTGGATGAATTTTTCCTTAAAAGTGAGAATCTTTAATTCAGATGAAGAATGAGGATGTTCTGTGAGCAATTTGTTTACCTCGTACTATAATCTCAGCAGGGTGCACTATGAAGTAGTCAAAACTTCCTTTTTAGTGAAGTTACAATCTTGAGAAATAAACAACCTATAACAGATGCAAAAGCTGTAGTAGTTCCATGAAAAACGAGCTGTTTGAATTTTTTTCTATATTAAGGAACTGTTCCTAGTTTATGCAGCGGAACATTTTAGTCTTTTATTCTTAACAAATTGACCTTTTTTATCCGTAGACTTGAATTTTTGGTCTTGAAATATACTTCCATCAAAAGCAACTCCTAAATATAGAGCCTATTGACTGTCTTCACATGAACTTTTCTATTTCAATCTTTCACATCTTCCGTGTGCCAGCTTAGTATCAGATTACTTTTTCCATATTCATTGCTTTCTGGTTTAGTCAGATAGTAGTTTTGCAGGTGCTGAATTTAATGTTAGTTGCTGTAGGAAATACAAATGGAATTAGTTATTGCTGCAGGCTATCTGATCAGAAGGTGATTACTTCAGTCTATAGATTTGGGAATTCTTTTCACATCTGTCTATCTTAAAATCATTCAGTGCTTTTGAAAAGGTGTCATACCAACAGTTCTGGACAGATTAATATTCTTTTTAAGCACAGAGGGGATGTGTGTTGTGTTCTGATGAAAAAAAGACCCTTCCATTTTGATAGCTGTAAAATTTAGCTTCTATACCCTTGTTGTCCTGACTCCTCTGTAAATCTAGCAGGTTAAAATTATGGCTTTCAGCAACATGTGGATTTGGAGGGTTGGAGCTGCAGGACGATTAGATGGATAGGTAGCAAGTAACACCTGTTTTAGAAGACTCCCTTGGCAAAATGCTCGACTAGAAACTGGATGGTGACACCTTCTTTTTCAAGTCTGAATCATTGATTCCTTCAGAGAATTACTGAACTAGTTTCTCTCAAGTTTTGCTGAATTTGTGGCCAGTGAATAATGTTGTCTACAAGACGCCTATTTCATAGTATGTTTCTGACTTGAAAGCGAAGTTCATCATAGTTAAGGTTGCCTTCAGTTTTCCTTCAGAAGACCTAACTCTCAGCTGCTTACAACATTGCTGAACTGTTTGGACTGAAGTTTTCCATGCCAAGTATGGACAGTTTTATTTGCAACTGTTCCTCAGGCTGATTTTCTTAGTTTCAGCAAAACCAATTCAAACTACTTTGAACACTAGAGGAAAGATAAATTTGTGTGGTGTCAATACTAAAAAAAACCAAAACATGAATTGTGTTGAGGTTTAACGCTTGCCGTACTTTGGAGCTTGGCACGTGGTTCTTAATGCAAATGAATCTCATTTGGTCCAGGTTCTTGTTTGGTCCAGCTGTAGCTGTTGTAGCTCAGCAGCAGGACTGGTGAGTTGGAATTCACCAAGCTGTCATGTTGAGCTCCTTCAGGATCTGCTGTGCTGCTCCCATCTGCTGTGCTCTGAGGCTGCTCTGTGTGGCTTTCTTTGGGCTTCTTGTCTGTAAGACTGCTGGGACAGCAGCCAAGTGTAGGCAAAACCTGGCATTTTCTACAAGTAAGAGCCTAGGAGTACACTCCAGGTGGAGGCATGCAACTGATGAAATGGATGAGAAAGCTTAAGTGGGAAGAGAGGGCAGAGACCAGCTCCTTTCCAGGGGCTGCAGGGAGCTCAGGGTTTGGAGTCTCAACACTCCTGTTGGCTGTGAAGCTTTCTGGAAATGTTTCTTACCATATTCTCTTCTAATTTCTTTTCATTACAGACGTGGATTTTGAACTTCCCATGACCTTCCTGAAACTTCACAGGCTTAGGGTTTTTGTTCTGTACATCAGGAATTGCAGATTGACTGGTTCATCAAATGAGGATTTTTTCCTTGAGAATTTAAAATTGTACATTTGGGGGTGGGAAGTGAAGCTGGGAAAGGCTGGTGAAATGTAAATGCAGGATACTAGGCCTCAGTATTTTTAGGGTATGGAGGCTATGGGAACAAACAGTAGTCTGATCAGAATTCACCAGACTTGTATCCTGCTAAAATAATAGCATGTACTGCTGCAATGGATATGGTGAAAAAAAAAAGGTCTATAGGTTAAAAAATGAAAATGGTGCTGTTGCATTGCCTTTTACTATTGGGAAAAGTTTTCTGTCTTATTCTCAAGTTTCTTCTCTTTGCCATTGTATCACTTGATCTTACCAAGCAAAGGTTTGGTGAAACTGATGGGTTTTGTCAGCTTTGTTGATATGATAGGATTCAGTAGAGAAATGCAAATTTACTGGGGAGTTGGGAGATCGAGGTGAGAGTAACAGCAAAAATTGTTTGTGCATGTCTATTCAAGAACAATGCCGCAAAAGGATGATGTTCTATTTCTAGTAAATCATTTTTTAAAACACTAAGAATTTAAAATATGATACAGTTACTCCCCACAAGAAGAGAAAAGCTTTCCACGTTATACAAGTTTCAAATGACTGATAAGAAGTTTGTATCCAAGACCATCACACACTTGGAGAGTTGGCAAGCTGTGGGTAACAGACAGTGGAAGTGGCACAGTATATTTTCTCAGAACTGAAAGAGGAGGTTGGTTGAGCAAGTTTAGAGAAAGATTGTATACATGGGGCAGGAAGGCTGATCTGAAAATGATCAGGAATAAAAAGTCACAGCAATGTGTGTAAACATGAAGGGGGAAACAGCTTCATTTCTGCTATAGTTGTATTAAAGGATTAGCAGAGCACACCACTGCATAAACAAGTGAGCTTTTAGAAGTGATTTAATAGGTTTATTTCTGTAGATGCTTGGTCCTTCAAAATACAGAGGCAGTTTTTATTTTATTAATTTCATCCCAAGTAAATTATATGGGAGAGTGTAGGGGGGAAGAAAGTGTTTTTTAAAAAAAGGTTTTAATTTAATGTAATTGAACCTTTGAAAAGTGTACGGTATTTTCCATTACAAATTCTGTGCTTGAAATATGACATACATGGAAGATTGAAGTCTTGTTAAGCAGCAGAATTTTGCTTCCCCATGTATGTAAAAGCAACAAATGGTGAGAACTGAGCTTAGGTCTTGAATTATGTGTGGGAAACAAACTTGTGCATTTCAGCATAGTTGGATGCTTCAGGAAAACATTTACTGTTGTTTTGAGAAGAAAAATTAAGATGTGAGTATCAGGACCCCCCTGAGAGACATGGGCTTGGTCCCACAGTAAAGTCAGGAAGGACGGGGTTTGGTAATACGTATTTGTTCATTTTCCCTTAAGAGTAGGAAGCCGGATCGAAATAAATCAAATACATCAAAATGATGTAAATTGAGTTTAAAAATAGCCGGGAGATTTTGCCAAGTGAGAGAGGACTTAAAGTGCAGGTTCCCTCGTTACTGAACACTTTGTGTTTAGAGTTTGTGGTAGAAAGAGTGTAACTGTTAAGAGTATGCTTAAAATTGATGAAAAAGTTATCTCAACTTTTTATTTATGAGGCTCAATGTATACTTCACTTAAATTAAGCAAAGAGATCCCACAAATGTTTGGTATTTGTCTGCTCAGGATGATCTCAGTCAGGTTGGTGGGAGTTGGGTCTCTGAATGCGGCAGAACCAGGGTTTCACCTGTGTTCCCTGTCTAATTTAATCATAGTTCTTCCTACTGCAACCTAATTATGAAGTATCTCCTTATATTATTGATCCGAGAAGACTCTGAAAAGTAAGAAACACTTGTTTAGCCAATTTGTAAACTATATATTTATCCAAGGAGTTAATCCAATACTTGTAACTTCCACACAGAGTTAGACAGGAATTCAAAGGAAGAGGTGGGTTTTCCTTGTCTTTTGAACAGTTAGATTGACTGTTTCCTCTGGCACATATTTCCTATTAAATTACTCCTCTGTATATCTCCTTCACGTTTAAAACCTAAGTGCTAAATTTTTTAAATTTTGCTAACTGCAAAATGAGTTTCTGTACTTCTGTTAGATTGTGTTTAACAGCTACCCTTGGTTTCAATAAAGGGTATTTTTATATTTCACTTAGCATTAATGGTGCCATGTGAAAATTACATGATTCTTTCGTCAGTTTCTGGAAAATAAACTTGATTTGTGTTAACTTGCGTGTTCTAGTGTGATGTGCACACTGGAGCAACTTCATCTTACTCAAAATTAATTTTATGCTTGGATATGGTGAGGAAATGATGGGGAAGAATACAAGTTATTAGATTTTTAATCTGTTAATAATACGCCACGCAGGTCCACTTGTGGCATACTTCATAATTACCACTCAGTAATTATAAACTACCATGACTGACAGTAATGTCAGTCAGACAGGAGTTTTACAGTTGACTTAATGTAAGGGGAACTTAAATTGTAAATACAATTGCTGTCCCTTCAGACTTACAAGGTGCAGATCAATTGGTTTTGTTCAAACAAAGTGTTTAGGTCCCTTATGAGTTGAAAATGTTATTAATGCAGTCCTGGATAATGGGTATTAAACTGAAATTTTTACTGAGCTTGTGTGGCACACAACTTTGTCACCTGCTTTTCAGCTGTCTGTGTGCCCTGGTAATATTTGTGTAGAGTACTACAGCTGTTGGGAGATAAAATATGCAGAGGAGCAGAGGTGTTCAGATTATTCTTTTAATTCTTAGCAGGGTGATGTGAAATGCTTCCTTGAATCCACCTTGTCACACCCTCAAGGGCTTTATTGCATCTTCAAAATTACAAAATCCAGTATTTTGTTGAACCATTACACTTTGATAAATAGTGTTTTTTTAAGGGCAAGTGCTTCCATTTTTGTGGAGAAGTGTAAATAATGTCATGTTTTGGGAATATGGAGCAGCATACCAATTGTCCCTTCTCATGTTTTTGGTTTGATGCTCTCAGAAGCTTGGTCTATAGTGTCCTTCCATTTCTGTAGTCTCCCAGATCCAGGAGCAGAGGTAACAGTGACATCTCATCTGTACTGGCCAAAGGACAGGACTTTAGTAACACCTTCAAATCCTCTTACAGAAACCGGGGAAGCCACCACATGTCTACCAAGTAGATAGGGTTTTGCTGGTGGTTAATTTTCCTGGCACAAGAGTGAATTACCTGGAGTAACAAGTTTCTTGTGCAGCCTCTCTGGGTACTTTCACCTTGTGGCTCATTCAGTGTAACCTGACTTAGAGAAAGGATCTGTTTCCATACACAGGACTTTACCTTGATCTTTATTTGCCCTCTTGTTAGGAGGACTTCTTGAAAGCATCTCTATTGTACCATAACAAAAACCTTCGTTGCTTTTCAATATTTAAAAAGCTATTTAAGAGCTGTCTTTTCTATTTGGGAAAGCAGTTTCAGTTCTTGGGCCTTTGTATCAATTTCTGTAATTTTAGGTTAAAGGTGCTATCTATCCCATATTCACATCTTCTGAGAAACAATTTCCCATTCAAGAAATTAATTACTCTCCCCTTTTCCTGTCTGAATGACCTGGCTATGCATATGAATTCCATGATAGGATTCATTACACTTAAATTTAGAAGTCTCTTCCTTAAAGAGGCAGGTTCCTGTTTTAAATTAATTACTTAGAGGCTCTGGGTATGTTCAAAAAAGGCTTACCCTGCCATATGATCAGTCACTAAAACTGCTTTATGGGTTTGAAATGAAGACAGCAAATACAGTAGCAGTGTGTACCAAAACCGTAAATGAACGCATTGGGGAGCATTAGAGTTGACTTACAGGTGGAAGCAAGCTTGTTTCAAGTTCAAGAGTGGTGGGGGGTAATTGTTTTTTGAAAATATAACACTTCAGCTGTGTAAGAAGTGAAACTTCTTTGCCTTTTCTAATAAATACAGTATCACTCTGAACAAAACTTGTTATGGTTAGCCATGTGCAAATTCCTCAACTTCTCAGTACTTTTAAACTGACTCAACTGTGTCAGTCCATTGGACAATTTTTTCCCCTGCTTTTCCTTGTTGTTGCACGGAACTGAATTTCACCTAGATTCTGAACTGCTGGCATGCTCTTGAAGTAACCTTTGTATTGTTAAACTTGTACATTTTGTTAAGGGTGACTTTAGGGTGTTTTTTGTTCCTGTTCCAGTGCTGGGTATGCTTGGTGAGTTATTTGTTTGAAGAATCAATGGTGCTTTAGTTCTTTTTTTAGAAAGTGTGGTAGAAATAAGGTCAATTGTGGCAGGCCCAGATACTAGAGTCTGACTTCAAGGAC
>WAAE01024595.1:0-152721 GCA_013400495.1 Nicator chloris
TTATTATTATTATTTGGCTGCAATGGGATTCACATAATCTAAATAAGTGAAATTGTGTACTCAACACTTGATGTTGTTGCATTTATTTATTTATTTATGGGTAGTATAATCTCAATAGTAAATGAGGCATAGGAATTAGGAATAGAAATTTCATCTTAAAAGCAAAAGAAAAACCTCCTTGTTCTGAAAAAGGAATAAATGATAATTTGATCATTTCAGTTATGTGATTTTTCTGCATTTTATAGCCATATTGCCTTTGTGCCTCCCAATTCACCTAAAATTACAAATACATCGCATAGCTTGTACTAAATTCTACATAGAATCCAATCCAGCTTCTTTTAAAAGATCTCAATATTATTTCACTAAAAATGGCTAAAAGGCAGAAGGCTACTTTTATTATAATGAAAGGTTTACATAGGAAAAGAATTTCAAAACCCATGTAGAAACCCCATCCTGTCATTCATTTACTGCTAATTCAGATTTATTTCTGCATAGAAACTTGAGGTTATAGTCTGTGCCTAGACCTTAAATACACCAGCGGAAGGATAAAAAAAATCCTTCAAAATACCAGTTTTTCCCCCACAAGTACAATTGTTCTTGTGCCTTCTGTGGCTTACAATTTTCATCTTTTAAACTTTATTTTTCAATTACTACAGCTGCAATAAACACTGACCTTTTTTTTTTTTTTTTTTCCCGCTTTTTGACATAATTTTTATATTTATTCATATTTTTTTTCTTTTTAAAAATTAAAAAAAATATAAAAAACAAAGCAGGAGAATACGTTTTTGAAGAAGAGAATTTTTAGAACAGTTTGATAACGCAAATTATTTTTTCTCAATTGTTTGAGCAGCATTCGAGTTTTGAAAATTCTTGTAGAAGCCAATTTTTTGTAACTGTGGTGCAAATCTTGTGTTTTCTTAGCCTGATGAAAAGTAGTATAGAAGCAATATTTCATACGTGACATATGTGCATATACAGATACGTATGTGGTGGCACACACAGGACAACATGTGTGGGCATATGTATGTATATTTACAGAAACACACACACACACAGACAAAAGATGCGTATGAAGTGAAAAGCTTACCTTTTTCCTATCTAGATTAAGAACCTATTTTAGACATTTGTTATGTTTTGTGAAAAGAATGTTCTATTTGAAACTACGAAACATTTAATTCTTACTGTATCTCTGGTTGTTTAATGGGAACGTTTCACATTTAATGGTAAACACGTGGAAGATGTTAGAATGTAGTAATTATTTAAGGAAGTGTTCACCCATGTATTCCTGAGGTTTGCTTTGTGCCTCTGAGTATTATTTAATTAAAGTGTTTTAAGTTTGCAGAATCTTTGTTACTGTACCAGGTATGTGGGTGAACATTGAAAATCGAGGGGAACTTTTATAAAGCAATGTAAATATTCAACCTTACGGCTGTTCTTGCATAAAGACATAAGATTTTAATAACTACATTCTGAAAACATCTGTTGAATTTATAAGAAACACTACAGTAACTGTGTAGATAGTTGAAAGCATTCTTGAAAATCCAGCTCTCTACTTTTAAAAGCTAAGTCTCTTTCATCAGATGTCAAGGGAATGGGTAATACAGTTTCTGTAAAATTGCAGAATTTTTTCTATGTATATGAAGTCAGTTAATAGAAAAATGTTTTTTTTCCACAGGTTAATATTAATTAAGAAATAAAGGTGAAGATTTTGTGGCTTTAAAGATAGGACTTTCACCAGCAGCATTGAAAGATTATACATATATATATATACAGAAAGATATATATATATATATTAAAAGTGGAAAGTGGTTTACAAAACCCCCAAAATGAGCACTGTACATGAGAAGTGAAAGCAAAAACTATATTTGCCATGTGTATTATATAGCAATCATTGGTGTTAATAGTGCAAATGTTTCCTTCTGGTACCAACTCTGTGTTTGAAAATTCCAATACGCATTGTTTTCAAAAAGCTCCCCTTAAGGAATGTAACTGGTTTATATGAGTAAGCAGTTACTGTATTGCACTTAAATGTTCTGTTGAAGGAAATGCAATTTTGTTTTCTGTAGAACTGTTGGTTGTAAACCATCTATAAACTGAAGCTAAAAATGCTCATATTTAGAGCTGGGATGAAAACTGGTATTTAACCTTTGCATCTTCTTAGGAATATCCTTTTTAGTGTATGAAAGGTGGTGGCACTATGACTTCATTCAGTCTTTTCATCTGAGCCACAGTCACCTCTCTCCCAAAGCAGCCACCTTCCAAATGCACAAATGCTGGGATATGTAGAAACAAATCTAGAAGAAACAGTGAGCTTACATTTTTCTCTAAAATCCATACCTTCTGCATTAATTGTACCACTCGAGTGAGATAGCAGACAAACACAATAACCATCTCATTACCATTGAACGCGTAAGAGTCAGAAACTAGAAAAGGAGGGGGGAAAAAAGCCTTTTTAGGTTGGTTTTAATGCTGCCCAGAAGAGTCAAAGGTTAAGGTTTAAACTGATATTGTCCCAGCCATTACTCATATGTATATAGTTACAAAAGTGACAAAACACTGCCTTTATATTATTTAGCAATATGTTGTAAATAGCATTATTAAGCTCTTTTTTTTTTGTAATAAAGACCCTTTAATTTGAAGATAGTACAATAACTGAACTGATAAAGTCGATTTTTGATTTTTTTTTATTTTATTTTTTAGCTAGAGGCAATTTCAACTGTGGATTTTTTTGTTGTTGTCTATTGTTCTGAAGACTTTGCATAATTTATTGGTTTAATTTATCCTAATTTATTTGATGAAGGTGTACAATTTTGTATTACCAAGGATGTACTGTAATATTAATTGATGACAAGATAAAACAATAAGACTCCCCTGTCCGTTTGGAAAAAAAAAAGGTGCAGTAGACAATTGATTGAAAAAAAAGTTACAATTCTAGCTTGGCAGCTACTAAATTTAAGATAAACACAGGAAAAATGTTTGGGGGGGGGTGGATTTTATTTTGTGTGTTTAAAGCTTTTGTATACTCTCCAGACTTTTACCTTTTTGCTTTGTACCACTTAAAGGATACAGTAGTTCAATTGCCTTGTGTGCCTTCCATCTTCTCTAAACTGAATGTATGTGCAGTATATATGCAAGCTTGTGCAAAATAAAATATAAATTACAAGCTCATTGCCATTGTTTACATTTATTTCCACAAGTTTATGTTGCCCTGTGTCAAGAGGTGAACTCCTGAAGCGCTCGGCTGCGGCCAGGCTGTGCCTAACACTGTAGTCCTCTGAAGGTTTTCTTTTCCTCTTAGTTCCAATTATTTATTAATGGAGCTACCAACCCTCTTGCAAAATGGATATAATGATTTATGGCCTCGGTGCCCTACCTCCGGCACAGCGCCGGTTAAGATAATGAATGTTATTTTGCAATAGTCTATCTGACAAGGAATAACTCCCTGGAAGAGACCTGCTATGTCTGAGGCATAGACAGCCCTTTAAATTAAATGTAGCCAATGTGAGCCAGAAGGTACTTTTGTTTGTGCTGTTAAATCACTTCCTGGGTATACCTGCCGTGCTGGTGGCCTGCAACAGGGAGTTCCTCCAGCTGGGTGAATGCAGGGGTAGCGCTTGTTGAGCTGTGGTGGTTCACATTTGGTTCACATTTGTTACCCTCCCCTGCTTGGCCTTGTTAATGGTAGTGACCAGATACCATCCTCTGTTCTTTTTGTTACAACCCATCACTCGTGGATCTCTTCTCTTTCAAGCTGTGTATTCATCAGCATTAGACATAACTACTCTGTTCCTGCACAATTCCTCAAAATGTATTTGTTCATGGTTTTTCTTTTGCTCTTTGCTGTGTCTGCTATTTCATACGTATCTTAAAATTTTGGGGTTGAGTGGACCTTTGATTTGCATGATTGTCTGTGTTTCAGATATGAAAGTTCTCTTTTTGGCTTAGAATTGGTGCAGATGGCAGTAAGACTGTAGCTTATTTAGATCAAAAAATCCTGCAAGACTTCTGATTTTGAAGGAGAAGCATGTTAAAAATATATTTTGATCTGAGGTCATTTATTTTCAGTATCTTCCCTGATTCAGCCTCAGGACACTAGAGATGAGCTGGGGCCTGAATCCAGCTTTAGCTTCATTGTAACAACCAAATAAATACTTCATATCTGCAACAGCAGTTAAAACTCCATGTATTTTTGTACCATGGGAGTTGCATTTGTTGGGCCACCTAAACATGAGGTGTAAAAGCGGTCTGTGGAAAGTCATGAAGTTACATCTACATAACTAATAGTCATTTAAATGTGAGATCTCTGGTTTTCCTGCAAACAAATTGCCTCTCTTAGTTACACCTATCCACATTACCAAACCAGCATAATAAAATAATTTTTGTCTTAGTTATCAAGACTTAACTATATGAGGGAGAGGGAGACCATCCTCAGGTACCCAGTCAATGGACCAGAGGATCTGAGCTGTGTAGGTAACTGCCAGCTCACTCTGTGCCTCTATCAGTTTTTTTCTCTCAAATATATTGTTTCTGTGAACTGCAGGACACTATTTGCCATTCACCCTGCAGTGGAAAGCACACAGATCTCTAAATAAGAAATCCTAGTTATTGGCATCTCAGAATACTGCAGGAGTTCAGAGCTAGACTGGAACTTGGCAAGTAGTCCCTGTCATTGCAGAGGGCCAAATCAACTTTCCCAGGCTTCAAGCACCCTGAAATGATCCAAGTTCTGCAGATCTGGCCATCTGTGCTTGGAAATCCTCAGTTCCCCTAATACCTGGAATTTTTACAATAAGAAAGATACTATGTTCTAGCTTAAAAATCACGAGGAAGACATGAATTATCCCTGAGCAAGGCAAATAATTGAACAATTTTATGTCACTGAGACCATCCTAGCAACTGGGGTCTTTTACACATCACATTACTGAGCGGCTGGATGTGGAAGACTGCACTTTGTCATTTGAGAGCCAGAAAGGGTTAATTGCACTCGTTTTCTTGGTCTGTACCCTTATTTATGCCCAGTCTAGGTTGTGCCAACACAATTTCTATGGAGATGATCCCTTCTGATCCAGTCTTCCCTCTTTGTTAGGAGGGAAAGGGAGAGTGGCAGCATGCGACTGACTGCATTTGGGAAATAATGGCAAATACATCCCTCACCCTATGCAGTGGCTTCCAGTGCTTCCCCAAACTCATCTTAGTGACTTTTAAAATATGGCATTGTGTTTAAGAACACGATATGCAAAATTAAATCTTTGCTAAATTCTGTTGTTGAATGGGGATGGAGGGCTCCCAGGGTGAAGGCAGAGCTGCTAGATAAACAGGGCTGGGGGATAGGAGGGTTGTTTCCCTGCCTGGTCCAAGTGTTTGACCCTCTGGGCACATTGCAGGGCCTGCCTGTTCTCCCAGCTTTTCGGTGGGCAGGGGCATTGGAGAAGCAGCCTATTAAAGCTTGATAGATTAGTGGGTACAGAAAACCCATCAATTGCTACAATGGCCATTTTTGTGTACGGTTTATTAGGATCACAACCATACCTGTACCTCAAAGAGATGAAAGAGGTATCTTTCATTTGAATATTAACATTTTTTTAGACACCCAAATGAATGCTTGTTGGCTTAGGTTAGCCTGACTCTTTCCAGAGCTGCAGAGCAGAGTGAGACACTGACTCTCCTTCAGAGAAAGGACCCCCCCACCTCACTCTGCCCAGAGTCTGGGAGGCTGTGATTGCATTTTCGTGAATAAATCCCGGGCAAGGGAATAGTAGTACTTTCCCATTTATTTGGGAATCAGTGTGAAAAAACAAACAAACAAATGAGCAAACAGACAAGCTATTCGCTTCACAACAAAACACATGAAAATGAACTGCTGTTGGTACCCAAATGCAGTTTATTACATGCAAAGTTTAATTTTATTCTTTAAAATGAGGCTTAAGGTTGAGTCTCTATCTAGGCAAAGGAAAATAAAAGCCGAGGAAGATGGCACAGATAGCTGAAGAAATACTGCTGGCTCCAATGTAAATATGTTTGTGGTTTGCAAGAGACCTGCCAGTCAAGCAGCTGTGGGAGGTAACAGGGGAGAACGCATGAGAGGAAAAAGTCTTGTGGCAACAGTGGCCAGTTTCATTATGGCCACTGCCAGACTGTGAAACAACTCAGGGGGCTTGAAATCCTATTGCCTATTAAAACTGGGCATGACAGCTCTTTTTTATGCTTCACCAACCAGAGATGGAACAGTGTCCTAGGGGAAATAAGGAAAAATATTTATTACAAGTGTTTAACACCTTTTAGTACAAAACAACCCTAATATGCACCACTCAAGGATAATTCATGCCAGCACATGTAAAACCAAGGGAAATTGTTTATCAGCTCAATAATTTGGTCAGGGCTTTTAAAGGAAGAGATGATGCTCCAGTCAAAACCATAAGGCCAGATTCCTCTGAAGTGGAGGCACTTTAGATTTTTTTTTTTAACATTATTTTTACAATTTCTCAGTAATCCACACAAGGCTCTGACAACACACCCACCCCAGGGACTGCATGGCCGCCTGACTCGGGCTGAAGTCTGGCCATTCAGACCGGGGGTTTGCCTGCCCCTCAAGCATGGCAGTAGTTGCTGGCATTTTTAAGAAAGCCACAGGACAGTCAGGGTTGGATCTTGAACAACACACGAGGCAGAGGTTTAAACTACTTCAAAGGCTTATCTGAAAAACAGAGCTTGTCTCACACTGCAAACAGTCTGGAAGCATCAGCACACTCGGGTCAAGGGGTGTATTTCAAATCTTTCCTGCTAAAATGTGTGTGTTCGGGAGCGGTGTAATACAGAATGGGCTTCACTGCTTTCTTACACGAGCATATGCATTGTGACTTCCCAGCCACGGGAGAAACCCAGAGCTCAGGCGGGGGGAGCTCCACCACTCGCTGAGCGCCACAGGGAAAAATCTCGAGCACTCGCAAAAGGCTGCGCTCAAATCTATTCCTGCTCCGTGTCCCCATTTTACAGGGAGCGAAATGGAGATGCGGGGTGGCGGCACGGTCTCCCCAGGAGCCGCCCCCTGCCCGCTGCCGGGCCGGGAGCAGCGCCTGCCCCTGCAGCCGCCCGCGTTAGCCACTGCCGCCCGGTCACTCGTCAACAGCCCGCGCTCGGGGGTCCCGCACGCCCTCCCGGACACCCCGGGCTACACTGCACAACCCACACGCTGCTGCCCTGCCGGGTTTATCTCCTAGCTGAAACCTGGCTTCCTGGCATCCTTTTGCATCTTTGCGAGTGGCCGGAGCCAATATGTTAAAATACTGTTTACCCGGCCCTTTGCTTTCCCAGAACCTGGGGGGGGCCGCGGAGGAGTTGGAGAAGCCCACCCGTGGCGAGGATGTCCCCCTGCCCGTGAGTCGGGTGTCTCCCTCCCATCAGGAAGAGCCTGCTGCTTAAACGGTGTTTCTGCCCTTCCCGAAATTTCCAGAGCGTCCAGCAGCCTTTAATCGGGGCCACGGCCGGCTGCTGGTGGCGGCACAGGGAGAAGGATCCAGCGATGGCAGGGAAAGAAAAGGTCAAGGTGTGCTGTGGTGGGGCAAGAGGGAAACCCAGCTCTGCCAGGGAATGAGCCTGTGCAAAGGCCGGGCAGATGGGCTCTGCCTGAGGCCACAGAAGCTGCTCCCTGCTCAGGGTAAAGGGGCCCAAAGCCGGTGGCCAGAAGGCACCCAGGGAGTGCTGGAGGACAGCAGTGGCAGGAAGGGTCTGGACCCCCCACCACAGCGGTGAGGTGAAGCTGGTGCCCAGTGTCAGGCACCCCTGCCCTTCACTCAGCTCCCTCCCTGTATTTCTGAATTTCAGTAGCCTTCTCGCGTCTCTTTGGCAGGGGGGGAGCGAACGGGGGTGGCTGTGCTTTTGACAAGGTGAACGTGGCAGCAGCCCCAGCAAAGAGGCACGTAGGTTGTCCCCAGCAAAAGACAGCAGCCCAGTGATTCTGGGTATAGTGTTGCATCACTGGCAAAATTCAGTATTTATCCAAAACGTGGTACTCTTTTTATACAGATAATATCAGTAATATATAATAACTATTATTGTTATTATTAACCTTAAGGAACCTTGTTATTCCATAAATATAAATAAAGTGTAGTTATCCTTAATCTGATTTCAAATGACCTGAAAAGGGGATCAAAAAAGTGCAAGAGAGCTGTACAACAGGGGAGAAAATGGCGAGTGGGGGAAGGGGGGTGAGGGTGTTGACTGTAAAAGAAAGAAAATTATCCCAATTCTAGCACTGCTGGAAAAACGTGAAAGTTATTGCCGCACAAAGAACCTCTTGAACTGCTCTGCCTTCCAAAATTTCTGCTGCACTCTCTGCAGTTACTTGTGTATGGCAGAAGCAGCATCTTTGTATTATATGAACAGTCTGCTTCATAATCAAATACCATCTGTCGCTACATCTGAACTTGTTTTCAACATCTGTGCGTTCTGGTCTTAACAAAGCTTTAAAAACTAATTCAAAAACTTTCACAGATCACTGACTAAATATGTACATTTACCATCTTTCATATTGGTTTAAAATATTTCTTCTATAGCTGCATCCCCTTGGCTGGGAATAGTTAAGATGTATACACTGAGTTGCTTTATTAAGCTTATTTTCTAATGGCCTTGGGTAGCCAAGTGCAAAAGAGGGACACTTGCTCAGGCACCGAGAGGACCCATCATATTCTTTCTTGGTGCCAATACAGTCCCTTTCTGCCAATGAGAAACCTGAAAGTTGATCAGCTACCATACCCCAATTACTCAAAATGACACTACAGATAAAACTGCAACCAAGGGGAGAATCAACTGTATGGCTTATATGCTGCTAAAGTGTGTCTGAACAAATGGTGAAGTAAAATCATGAGAGCCCTCAGGAGGATAAGTACGTTGTTACTTTGCACATGCTTCAGAAATGTGAAGTACATCTTTACAGAACTTTTGGCCAACCCCCTGGCAGATGTTGACCAGTTTTGCTTATGTATACATCAGTTGCAGAACACTAAAACAGAGATTGGAAATTTTAATTTAGTCAAGGCAGTTGGGCTAAAATGATGGCTTTTGTTGAAACCATTAAATAGAGCTGCCTAATGAAGTACAGTACAGCACTGGCAAACCGAGCCCTGATGAGATGCAGCAGCTTCCAAACTGCAGCCCTGCAAAAGGGAAGAAGGAAGCTTGCAAGTCTTTAACTAAAGTGGAATGGCGACAGCCCTTGTAAAGCTGCGTTTGATTTTGTGTTTGAGGGCAGATGCACTTGTACATTATCGCCCTGACATTTTAACCATTAGTTGGAAATGTGCCGTTGCAGTTCCTGCCATATATTTCTCAATCCTATTTGTTAGAAAGTGAGCTAATAGACAGTGTGATGAAGTGATCATAAATTCACTTTCAAAGGGCATTTGGGTTCAGAGCCTAAAGATTGAATATGGCAAATTCTTAGGCATGGGGAAGAAGGTGGGGGCCAGGAGGGTCATTCTCACTGATGGGTTCAGTGATTGATTCCACTACAGAACTATATTTGCCCTTTACTTGGCTGTTTAACACAGAATAGCTATAATAGGTTCCCGATCCATTATTCCTCTTCTTCCTAGGGTCACTAGGAAGTGAAAGAAAATATAACCTTGGCTGTGATAAAATAAACTTTAGCATTATCAGGTGTTTGGAAATTGGAAGGTGTCTGATTGCTTTTTATAGGATAGACACAAACACACACGCACAAAGGGTTATAATATAATCCTCCGTGCCGCCTCTGACAAATGGTTATTACCATTCAGTATTGGTTTTTTGCTCATGCAATAATATGGTGACATGCAAGTCCACACAGCCTTGAAATTCTTCTTATTCTACACAGCCTTCCAAAAATCACATGCAGAATGCTGCTCTTTCAATGGCGATTAACAGCATTTTTTTTAAAGGTAGGTGGCTTAGAACAAAATTTGCTTTGAGAGAGAAAAGAATTATCTGAAAGGCAAGATGAAAATGAGTGTTTTAGCACAAGGCAGCCCCAAAATATTTTCAATAATTAGAAGAGACTTATGTTCCATTTCACTGTTTTATGTGTTATATAGTATAGAGCAAGTGCCACTGTAGTTAAGTGTTTGTCAGCATTTCCCTTGTAAATCCTGGTTTTCCAGAGGGTTGCTATAACTTGCCAATTTCAAATCGCACTGGGCTAACACTCACTATCCACATTGTCAGCCCAGATGCAAATTTCTGTTGTTATTACCAAAAAATGAAATCAAGTGAAGCTGCTGGTTTTTAGTTCATGGCAAAGATGATGATTGGGAAGTGGGGGATGGTGGTGGCTTGTGTGCTTTTTTTCCCCCCTGTTGCTCCTCGTTGGGATTTTGTTGCTGCAATGGTCTGATTCAAATGGGTTTGTTTTGAAAGTGATGTCAGAGATATTTTTTGGTACACCCCCAAAAATAAGTGACACATAGAGGACTCAGGGAAAGAAGAGGGCCGTATTCTTATCTGGTACAACTTACTCCCAGCTGGGCAGTTGGTATCCAGGGGTACCTGCTGACCCCATTCCAGGCTTGGGTTCTGCATCATTAAGGCCTTAACATGCTAATAAATGTCCATTAAGCTGCTGAATCCTGCAAGAAAACACAAAATTAGTTGATTCAGCTGGAGCAACTCCTATGGAGCACAGGAGCAAACCATTGTCTCCTCCCGCCAGCCTTTGGGGCCAACCTCTGGGTTCCCTACAGGACCTTATAAACAGAACCACAAGGAAGAGGCCAATCCTTCTTCAACATCCCCAAAACCTACACGATCCCAAAATGGGCACAGGAGAGCACAGGTCTTCAGGGCTGCGGCCCCTAATGTTCTCTGCTTGGCAACAGAGCAGAGGGGGGCCTCCTCCAATTCAAATTAATTAAAATTAATTTTACAACTTAAAAAAGAATTCTAAAGAATATTTGTCCTCTTATTGATTGAGTCTATTGCTATTTAACACCTGCTTGGTTTTGTTACACTGGAGGAGGCTGTACTGAGATGTTCTTGGCTGCTTTCCTCTGTGGGTGTAGCCCTCCACCCCTGTGAGGCATAAGCATGTGAATCCAGACTAAAATCAGATTTACACCACTGCAGGAGTATACTTTAAGTGGAGAAACAGGCCAAAGGTCAAAGGTTCGCATTGAGGCAGAGTGCACTTGTATGCACCAGGTGTTTACAAATCTAGATGTTTTCTGCAAGTAAAGTAATGGGGAGTCCCTGGGTGAGCAGTAGTTACCAGCTCTGATGAGGCTAAAAACAGGTAATACCACACTCCAGCTGCCTGGAGAAAGACAAATTAGAGAATATGTTCATAGACAAATTAGAGAATATGTTCATATCACTTGGAAGATACCCACAAATCTTGTAGTACTTTTAAATCAGCCAACATAACTTGCAAAGCTGGCAGTTGGGGAGTTCACCTCGCTGGGCGAGTTGGGGTATGGGTGGTGATATTTTTGGTGCTCTGGACTGAGAGACCAAGGTCACCAAAACAGACTTTGACATTAGTAGTGTTACATCAGCTTACATCAGGTGAGGTTTCAGTCTGTGCACAGTAGCAGCAGGTTATCTTTATAAGCCATTGCTCAGGTACTTCCTCAAGACCCGCACTAATCAGAGCTACCCCACACACCACTTCAGCTTAGAAAACAAAGTCTGTATTAGTGACACACTCTTTTCCCCACCTGGAAAAGTTCTTAGGTAGATTCCACTGGAAAACAAAGGGCAATTCCCTACCTATCTAGTGTTAAGTCAGAATGCCACTTTTGTTCTATATCCAAGCCCCAAATTTCCATATATTGCATTCCACCACAAAATTCAAGCTTCAAGATCAAGGACTACAGCTAAATGTCAATATATTTCCACACAAAAGAAAAACTGGATTTGCCCTCTATGTAAGGCACACAGCAGATAAAACCAATAATACCTTATCTCCTCCCATGACTTCCTGGACAGGAGCAGCAGCAATATATATTAAGATATCAATTGACTGTTTATAGGATTAAGTAAGGAATAGCTGAAATCAGTCCTTGCTTTTATTTGAGTTTAATTCATCCAGTCAGAGATCTGTGTGGTAACCACCTATAATAAAGTAATAATAGCAATAATATTAGAGCTTTGCGCTTTCACAACATCTTCCACTGAAAGTTATCTGTGTGCTTCATATAAACATTACTCTTGCATCCATTCCTTCAATTCCTCCACTTTCTCCTCATCTTTATCTGTAGAATCTGCAGTAATATGATAGCATGGATGGCCTTACAAATAAACTAAGGTGAGCTGTTACCTCAATGAAATACAGAAAGAGCAAGGTAAAGTTATGTGAAAAATATGAGGGAAATTCAGGAGGCTAGAGATGGTATATATTCATTTTGCCAACATACTACGTGCTCAGTTAAGGATAAAAGAAAATCCATACGTTCTGCTATGTTCACTGATATTCTTGCATTAAAGGAATATAAATCAACATGCACCACTCAGCATGTCAGGTTTCTGAGACATAAAATGATGAGGAAGAAAAATATCAGTGAAGAAAGTTTGGAAAGACATGGGTTTTATTTCGTTAGAACAGATAATATTTTCTAAAATCTCAGTCTTATGAACACATATTTCACATGTGAGTAAGTCACAGCATTGAAAGGTGGCAGGAGATGGAGGCACGGGGCTGCAATTTGGAACTCCCCAGAACAGCAGAGCTCCCTTTGTCTGGGGTTATAGGGCAACTAGCTCACTGAGCACAGCTATGAGACAAATAAGAAATACTAACAAATAGTGACACAAGTGTTGTTGTAGGACATGAAAGAAGGATGAGAGACTCCAAATATTTCAGAAGGCAAAAAGCATAGAAAAAACGTTTTATTGTCTAATTCTTACTACTTTTATAAGGTGTTCTGATACAGACTTAACATGATTGGTGAATAGGAACAACACCTCTCTAATCCCATTGGTTAAACTAGAGAAACAGCTAAAATGTTTTGGGAACTAGAAAAGCAAAACACCACCTGGAGAAAGATTGTTTTGAGAAAGGATAGTTGTTTGCCAAGATTGTTTTGAGAAGAAACTTTCTTGAGAACTTTTTCCTTGGGAAAAAGTTAGCAGCTGCTAGCAGGCTAAAACCTCTCAGACCCAGAAATATCAGGCCCACAGACACAAGTATAGAAGATGCTATTTTCTACTGGAAATTCATTCCTGGAATCTTAGCCTGTCTCCAGTGGAAAACTTCCTAGAGTGACATTCTCTCCAAGTAGATAGCAGCACAAAGCCCATATAGCACTAAACTTGTGATAATGGCTTCTTCTATTTTGGTGCTTTAATGTAAAGTGAAAGGTAAACAAAATTTGAAAGACAAGGACAACACCTGAGAATGCATAAAATTATACAAGCAGGCTAATTTGGGAGAAAAATGCACAGTAAAGAGGAGTTTTGTAAATGGAAGGGGCTTCTAAGCAGGAACATCTCGATGTTCCACCAGTATCAGAGGCCCTTCTCCTCTTGCATTAGGCTTGAAGATTCTCTCCACAAAGAATCTGGTCCCTCTATGACTAAGTGGCCATTTCCTTTGCTGGGCAAATCCAGGTTTTAATCGAGCGCAGTGAAATACTGAGAGAGGCATGGATAGCAGAGGGAAAGGGAGCAGGCAGTGGACTCCAGTGGAGGTCCAGGACAAATAAGAGAACTGTGGCCCGTGCCTCAACTTCTCTATCCATAAAATACATCAGTAGGAAGTATCTTCCTGTGCTAAGTGTATTGAGAGGGGCTCTGTGTGTGAACATCAAAACTGCTTCCAGCTATTACCCCCTCAGTAATTTCATTCTGTCCTCCTCCTTTTCTCAGTATGACAGTGACTGTAGCACTAGCCCGGTAATTGGATGTTTTCGTGCCTCAAACTCACTAGTATTTAATTTTTATATCATTCTCAGAACCTATCACATATTTGTTTTGATTTATTCAATATTGATCCTTTCTCTGACTTTCAAGCAGCTATCACCTTCCCCACCCGTTCCCAGGGAATCTGCCAAGCCAGCAGTTTGTGATTTTGTCATAATACATGTGTTTCATTTGCCGAGTGGCTGTCACAACCATCTCACAAATGTTACATCCCCTCTTTTTATTCACTCGTTCTGTATATTCAGTGTTCCCAGAGATGGGCTTTTCTTGTGTGGAGAAGCAAGGCTTTTTGTACCAGTTTGCAGGATACAAATCTAAACCTGTTTTAGCAGAGAAAGAGGAGCTTTATTTTTGCTGGATTTGAATAAATGCTCTTATCTGGCTTTCCACAATACACTATGCACACGAGAGCAGAAAAAAGACAGCTGACTGAGGCGAACACGGGGCCACGTTTTCTGAAGTGTTGAGGTGGCTTCAGCAGGTTTCACTCTGTTAGCAGTCACTTGCATTTTGCTTGCTCACGGTACACAAACACGTCCCCATTTCAGAAAATCAGTGTAGAATCCTCTAAGTTCTTTTTTAGTTCTATGTCTCACTGCTGGGAGTCTTCTACAGCATGGCCATCAGAAGAAGGCCAAATATCACCGGTCTAAACATTTTACTTTTAGGAGTTACCCTTCTCCAAGGAAACATAAAGCAAAGCCCATACCAAGCTATGTAAAGAGCACAACCAGCACACCAAGGGAAGTTTTCATCCCCTTCTATTTAGGCCCATCTATTTAGTATCACCTCTCTCAGCTCTGGAAGTCAAAGAGGATATTGAGAAACTGGAAAGGTCCCAGCAGAAAGAGACCAGGATCATCAGCGCATGAGTGTTGAAGAAAGATTGAAGCAACTGGTCTTATTTAAGAAGGTGAAGAGAAGGCTGGGAAGGGAGGTGTCTAGTCAATATTTGAAGGGTGGTCACAAGGACAATTGAGCTGCTCTTCTTGGGAGTGACAGACAGTAAAACAGGGAGCAATAACTGATGTCTAAAGATTTTTTGCTTTTTACATATATTGTATATATTCGTAGCTTTGTAGATTTTTAACATATAGATGCATAGTTTCTAGCATTTACTTAGCCTTTAGAATAGTAGATTACCCTTTCTAACACATTATGTCACATTCTTGAAATTCTATTTAGTCTTATTTCCAAGAAAAGAATTTCAAACAAGGACATCTTGTTTCACACCAGCACTTGGGAGACATAACAAAATATAGGGCGAAGAACCCCTTGTAGTTTCTCCAACAGGGCAGGTCCCAGGGTGGGTTCCCAGGACAGCTGGTCTCCTATTAGATGTACTTGCTAGATATGCTAATTAATTAAACTTATAAAATGGGGATAATCTGATGCCACGAGTGCATATAGCTGTATTTTGTACACCTGAAAGATTCATTAGAGAACTGCTCTTCATATCAACCACTTAATGTTGTTTGGAAAGTTTTTCTTTCGATTCCAGGCAACATAAGCAGGAGCTGTGGCTCAGAAGATTCAGAATAGACAAAAAGGAACACTTACTCACTAGAGGAGTAAGCTCCTAGTGCAGGAACAAGCTCCCCTGTCTCAGCCCATGGAGGCTTTCAAGACTCCTCAAGAAAAAAAGCCAGAAAACCAGATGTGACATTATGTGGCCAGTTAGTAATAGCTGTGCACTGAGCCGGAGGCTGGACAAGATGACCTCCAGGAAGTCCCTTACATTTCATACCTGTGTGGTCAAAAAGTGCTATGAAGGTTCAAAGGAGCTTTTCAAGGAGCCCTCTGAGAGCATACACGTATACACACTAACAGAGGGAGAAATCAAACAGGGCTTCCAATACAAACAGCTTCTCAAGATATTCTGCTGTCAAAGTTAAGCTCCTGTGATCTCCACAGGCATTTGAGACATGAAGAAGGGTAGAATATAGAAGTCTGAGAAAAGTAGTGCCTGTGTTGTTTACACTCAAGTTTTTAGTCTTATCTCCCTATAAAATTCTTGTACCACTTGGGAAACCCCCAACTTTCTGCAGAAGCAACTGCCAGCTTCCTCCTAGTTCTTCCCTAAACCATTTCTTTTTTTTAAACTGTTTTCCCTTCTTGTGAGCTTGCATTCTTTCTAATTCCACATCCTGACATTATTTGGGTTTTGTCTCTATTCTCTCAGGAACATGCCATCTTGTGTAAACCTGAGATCTGGCTCCTTATCTCCAGTAATTTCCACTCTCAGCAGCCTCAGAAATAACTGGTTAATTAGAGGCATATGCTTGGGGGCTGTGTCCATTTCCACAGTTTATGCTGGATCACTCAGGGGAAGCAATGGTGGAAAAATCTATCCTTTTCTATGGAGAGAGACCTTTTGTTTGTAGTACCACCCCAGGCAGCTTACAAAGTAAAAGATGGTTTTGCACAGGGAAATTCAGAGATGGGGCAGACTTTTGCATGGATCCTTTTCAGTCAGCATTTTGCTGCATTACCATTTCTGCTATGGCGTCCAGTGTCACCAGGGAGCGGTTCAGCATAAACACCTCCTGAGGAACCGTTCCAGAGCCTAATGCCAACCTGAGACAGCTGCTGATGCTGAACAACATCATCAAGGGCCCACTGTCCCTTCCTGCCACTCCTCCTCCTTCACTACCAGTGAAAGAACTATGAAAAGACCAAGAGCTGGTGTACAGCCAACAAGAACTAAAGATCTTGCAGCTGGTTGTACCACCTGTGCCTTGTGAAATTCCAGCCAAAACAACGTCCCCTCCCTCCCCTCAGATAACCCCTTTATTAGAGAGAAGGGCATCCCATTTGATAACTTTATAAGCGGGAGGGGCACGTGCCCAGCAGCAGGTATGGAAGGCAGTGGCTCCTGCTGTGGCCAGTGGCTGTGGGCGACTGCTTGCCTGTCTTTTGTGGGTGTGCTGGGGCTCTCGGGGTGAGCTGTACGTTCAAACCCACACGCAGTGTGCAAGCCACATTGTGCCAGATATATATAGCTGTTCAGTGCCACCCTGCTGAGCCAGTGCCAGGACACATCACATGGTGCCGGCTTTATTTGGGCTGGTTTGAGGGAGATGTACAGAATCCATGAGTGAAAGCGCTGATACATGCGACTCTGACACAAAAGGAAGAATCCTTCACTTAGGGCCAGAGAGCAAATCCAGTGTTCTGGATTCCCCCATTAATATCAAAGGGCATTATGCACGTGTAGTCAGAGCACACTGTCTCAGGGCACGTTCTGCCACACAGCTCTGAGGGGGAAATTTTGCTTGAAGAATGCTAGACACGGGTCTGCAGTCACTAGTTGATAACATTCTTCAAGCATCAAAATATTAGACCTATTTGGTTTTATCTTTTAATAGAAACTAATGTTTTGATTAATAATGTTTATTTTAACTGGATTAGAAATGGCAGAGGAACAGTTAAGATGGAAATTTTGCATCTTCAGTCCATCTCAGTCACATATCTATTTCAATTTGTGTGTTTTCACGTGTGGCATGAGCTTACACTCTTGTCCTGCTCGGGGCCAATGTCTTTGTTTAGATTCAACACTGGTGCATGCTAGGGAGAAAAAGACCCTGAATAAGCATGTCTGGATACAACCAGAAGATTAGTTGCTGTGATTACAGTGCACACCCTGGTGACTAATGAGAAAGGTGAGACCTTACTTTTTGTGAGTGCTCTGTCTAAAGGGAGGCTCCTGATGCCAGCAGTAGCCCTGCCTTCAAACACATAACTGACCGGCTTTGACTCTATTCCGTGAAGGGCAGCAGCATTCATATATAGTGGCTCATTAGAAAATACCAGCATTTCAGCTTTTTTATCCAATTAAAAACATCTGGCACTAGGGTGATCCAGCTGGCAGCCCATGGCTCCATACCTAAGTTGTGGAATGGCTGCACCCTTGGTTGCCTCAGCAGAGACCAAGAGCAGCTGCTAGAGGAGTGCAGGAGGCTGAGCACCTCTGCTGCATCCCCGCATCCCTGCCCAGCTGAGGGTTTCTAGAAATCCCCAGGAGGCAGGACTGCTGCCCTGGGCACAGCTGGAAGCTCAGAGGGTGGGCATCTCTTCCTCCTGACTTAGAGCAGGGAAACATGGGCTAGGGGCAGGAGCATTAGCTCCTCTACCCAGAAGTTTGGGGGTTGTCCTGTGTGGGGTAGCTGGAAATCTATTGTCTATTTGATGCTAATCTCCTATTCAGGGTCACCCAACATTGTACTGGGAACAGTTCAAAACAATCTTTCAAGATAGAATCTGCTTGGCAGGAGGATTTCATTTTGCACACTTAGTTCTCTCTAGCAACCTCTGCCACAGAATTTGTACTCTTCCCTATTGACTCCTCAGGGTGGTACTGAGAGGAAATACAACATGACCTTCACCAAAATAAGAAGTACCATTAATACAAGTCCTATTCTTTCTCTGCTTTCCTCACAGAGTTAAGCGAGGCACAGGAATCATCAAATTAAATGGCTGGGTCAGCTTAATGTAATAAATCTATTAGTTCATATCATCATATATTTGATTTATACTACCCCAGACAATTACTAGCATGTCATTTCTTTGTTTAGGGATTTTTAATTTGAAAGTGTTCTAATCCTTAGTGTCAGCTGTTCCTGGTGGGTGATGACATATCTACTGTGAGTGAAACATTCTGATGACATATAGAGTGTAGGAATCAAATGTCATAAGCATAAATATTTAAGCAATAAGACATGACAGGTAGAGCATTTCTTGGCGATTATCACACACCTCGGGTGGTGTTATGACGAGGCATTTGTCCAAAGGCCAACTGACTTTAACACACTAAAAGTAGCACGACTGCCTGGAAACGTGCTACTTGAAGTGTCTTATTGACATTTTTCCCTTCTCTTGATGATTTCCTCATTTTCCAATGGGAGCCCCAAGGAATTACCATTTCCTTCCTTCAAGACAGGGAAAGGTTATACTTTTGAAAGATCTGAGCGCCCAAAGCTACACGGAAAGGGAGCCTGAGAGAAGATGGACCTAAACCTTAATAGATGACATTCACTGCCCACATTCACAGTCTGAACGTGGCTTTGAAACAGCAGGTCTGTCATTTCCTACCATAATAAGTGCTTTCTGAACCAAGAAGACACAGTCAGCATGGCAATGAGGAGTTGAGTAATTTCTTAAGCAACATTTAAGCTACAAACAGCTTTTGAGGAGAAAACACCACATCATCTTCACTTAGAAGATGCTTTCTGTAGTTCCTTGCTCTGGTTTAATAGCATTACCTTTTCTATGAGTGATATAAGGCTATGCTGTGAAAAGCAGAGGGGTTAGTCTTGACTGAAAGTGTATCAAATACATATTTAATCCTCAAAGTTACAGCTTCGGTTCAATCATCCAATACTGCCAAAAGCCACACTGAGATAAACCGGCCTGGTGTCACTACAGGTGACTTGACCATTCACACCTCTGGAGCTCAAGTCTCAGGACTTGTTTCATTTCTGTCTGAACTGGATTACGTTAAATAGAACACGATACACAAAAATAAATGTTGTGAACCTTCAACGCCTCTAGTAATTTTTACCTATTTGCTTGCTGTGAAAGACAGGAAACGTACAGAGGAATTTGCCAATTTGGCCAGATCTGCACCATCCGTGGTCATTTCTGCTGTGATCACAATACCTCGCCTTTTTGCATAAATACTTGGCTGGGCTTAATACAAATAGGTGGAAGAATATATATACACAAATAGTGCACCTCACTGAGGAAAACAATGGGCCACATTCATAGTATGAAATTAAGAGTTGCAATGCAAATTTTAGGCATAACTGACTCCCTCAGCAACTCAATTCCTTGGCAATGTGCAAGCAGAGCCTGGTTTTAATTTCACAGATATCTAAATCATGCTTAACTTTTGCTTTTGGATTGGAAGGAAAACGCCACATCTCTTTCTTTTACCTCCACCAACCAGAGAGCTCACTGAAATAATAAAGAGTAATGGCAGTAGCCATGACAGTATTTTCTTGCTCCAGGTGAGACACCGATGTTTCTATGGATGGCTTTCTGCCTAGTGCTAAGGTGAACCCCTTTTTTTGTGAAGAAAGAACCATTCTCTCTGATCTGGCTGCAAATCTCCCACTCTTCCTTCCTCGGCTGTAGCTCCACAGCAGCTTCAGCACCAAGGTTCAGGTTTGCTCCTCAGCCTACAAAAGCCAGCAGCAGTCAGCCTTAGTAGCATTTAACAGTCAAATCACAGGAAAGCCAACAGGACTATCTCATGCAATAAAGCAACAGAAAAAAATTCAGAGATGGAAAAGACACCAGCAAAGTTTTCTTTGTGATCATTGTTTAACACCGTAAGTAATGAAATATTAATGAAAGTATGCTACTTTCATTTTGTGAGCAATTTAATTCAATTAAAAATAAATGGTTCTCCTTGGCTCAGTGGATATACTGCTGATATACAGCACTGCCCTTAACTTAGTTTCAACAGCATTTAAACCCAGCACAGCACAAAGTACAGCGACTGAAACATAGCCCCCAGCTAACGTCGTTAACTCTTGAAGTCCCAGTGGCACGATTCTGTCACCCTGCTGAACCAACACGGCCTCTCCCAGGGAGTATTGGCTGTGCAGTTTAACTTGCAGGAGCAGTCATTTACACCCAGTGTGTTAGCAAAGATATCTTGCACTGGGGCACTGTTTTCTTGAAAGGAAGTAATTTCAGAAAGACTTAGCAGGCCTGCATGGGCCTGAATCTGCTAGCATGCCGTGATCTGGTTAAGTAATATATCTGGGAACTTCATGTCACATAATGTAGAACTATTCTTTTATTGCGCTGAAAGAGCTGTTTTAGATTCCCTCTGAGCCCATAGGCCATGTCTTTCTGATAATAAGAGTGTTATCAATGCTTTAATATTGAACTCAAATCTCTGCGTGAGAGAGCATCTAAGAGCTATTACTCAGTGCTGAAAGCAAAACCCAACTGTTCTGAATGGGGAGGAAAATGCCAATCTGTTGACAAAAAGTTAAACAGAGGTGAAATCTAAACTCTGGCCAACATTTTACAGCCTTAGTGCATTGTTAACTTTTCAACTTATCTGTCAGGAATAGGAAACTAATGTTTAAAAACAATGTATTGCTTTTACGAGCAAGGTCAGCATTTGTTAGATTTCAGGGTTATGCTGAGCACAGTCAGCCAGGGATACACAGAAAGAATTGCTTCAGCACCCATGGCCTGAGGTTTTCCAAAAGTTAAAATGTAGAAACCGGCTTCATTCCCCTTTTTTCCATGCAACCAACAGGAGCTGTGCACTGACATTTTTGTTCAGCCTCTGTTTTCACGTGTGGTAGTACAGGCTGGAGGTTAACATCTCTCAGACAGGGCTGTGGAACAAACCCTAGGTCAGAGAAATGGCTGCTGCATTTTGCTTTTGGGGGAGCTGGCGTTCAGGGTCACTCTGCTCTCTTCCAGGGGCGAGGTCCAGATTTGTGCGTCTGCCCCTTGGACAATGCCAGGCTTTGTTTGAGCAGCAAAGCATCCTTGCTCAGCCATGCAGTTCCCAAGGAGCTGTGTAGGTAAGATAATACAGGGGAAGTGGAACAGAGAGTCATTCTCTGTGAGAGAGAGACAGAGATCTTGTTCAGAAAACGTGGCTCAAGGGTGTTTTCCCTATATGCTTTTATATTAAATAATCTCACCCCATACACTCAGAAAGGATTTGATCCATGAAGAAACTGTATGGACTAGCAGATCATGGTGTCATTAGACACAATTTGTGTGCAACGTCCACTGCACACTAAACTGGCCAATGAGAGAGAAAAAGATTTGTTTCATGCAAAACAAAGAGCTTCTAAAACATGTGCAGTGTGTGCTGCCACATTCGTGGATTTGCTTTCCTGGCAGATACATCTTCTCTCTTTCCTTAGCAGTAAACAGGTGGGCAAGATTTTCTCTTTTTTACAAGCAGCAAAAAACACCAAGAATGCCAGTTCAGGTGAATTGGGGTGGAAATCCCAGTAACAGAGGGGTATTTTTTATCGTTCACATTGAAATGAAATTTATTTCTCATAGAGTTAAGAATATTTGCGGGTTGTATGCAAATAGGCAAAAATTGCTTCAGTAAAAAAAACCACAACACAGTATGATTTAGCTGATCAATCGCATAAAAGAGCTGAGAAATTGCAAACAGTCAAAAATGACCAGCTTTTGAACAAGTTGTAGACACAGGTTTGCTTACAAAATGTAACACTTAAATACAAGTAAAAAGCCACACAAAAACAAAAAGGCACAACAGGTCTAATAAACAATCCGGCATGAATTATTTGACCGGTTCTAGTTAAAGTATATTTTGTACCTTCTGCCCCATGTGCTTGGAGACTTCCCAGCTTGTTTTAATCTCCCTAAGCAAATGAGAGCCCTCAAGGTTCATTAGGGATATTTACTCAGTTCTTAACTGGAAAAAATAGATCTAAAAAAATGAATAAAGAAATAAACTGATGTTGGGTATGAATGGGAAGTTCTGTTTAAAATCTATTTCCAAGTCTGCTACCAACATGGATTTCCCTGAGTCTACTTCAAAAAAATAGCCATGGGGAGAAAAAGAAAGAAATGGTGAAAAGCAAAAGAAAAAGAAAATAAAAGGGAAAAAACTGTAATAGTTAAGGCTAGTGTTCATGATAAATCAGAGATAGCAGATTCTGTAAAAAAAACATAAATACAACTCAGAGAAGAAGGCCATCCTAAGACTGCCTTCTTCTCTGAGTTGTATTTATGTTTTTTAAGACTGTGAATTAGTCTTGACTCTCCACAGGCAGTCATTTTTCTGATCTTCTTATTATTTGTAAAATAAATGTAATGGCATCTTCTTTTTCCCCCAAGTGATTGATGCTATTTCTCTAGGTATGGGATATCTCTTCCTGTGGGTGTACACTTCTGTGGTTATTAAGGGAGAGAAACAGGGACTCTTGTTCCATGGGACTAGAGGAGCATTTACAATCATATTGATCTCCCAGACATGCAGGTGCAACTACTCATGGCCAGCCAGTTCCTGCCATCCATATACACATGTTCTTTTGAATGGCAGATTGTACCTACCCACCCACCCCAAAATAACGTCTATCTGATTAGCATAGCACCTGGGCTATCCACATTTTCCAGTGCTGAGCCTCTTCTTGGAAAGCAGGGCCTTGCTTCTAGAAAGGGGAGGGGAAAAAAATGGATATTGCAATAGCGGTTATAAATTGCCAAGTGGCCAATTCAAGTGATGCATGTGAAAGGAGAGCATCTTCTCATCACATTTCTTCCTAGACCCTGCGATTCTGTCAGCAGAAAGCAGAGTCCTTCTCAGCCCAAAGCAGGTTTCAATCTGTCCTGTTGTATGTTTCTTTATAAGCACATTGCTCAAAAAAAGAGCTCTAAACTGATCTTTTTATATCTTGGAAGGCTGAACTGAAGACCAAGGAGGAGGCATTTTGTGGTCAGTGACACCATAGCTGAGGTTCTCAGCTCTGGTGGCCTCAGATGCACAATCAGCTTCAGCTAAATCAAGAGGGATCATGCATGCAAACCCAAATGAAAAGTCAGCCTTGCATCCATGATGTGCACTCTGCATTGCAGCCAAAACACACATTTCTGAGCAAGACAAAAGTTAGCACAGACTTTGAAATTATAACCCCATCAAGTAGAGCTGACTAACTGAACAACATTTGCTTGGGGCATTCAAGATTATACACAAATATTCTCCAGAGCTGAGAAACGTAGGCTAAGCATTAGAAGCTCTACCTTGAGGTTTCATCCAATCTTCAACAGTGTATTTTTTAAAAACTCACAAATTTCCAATAGCGTGTGAATAGCAGGATACAAATATAACGTTGTTCAGCATTAACTATTAAACATGGCCTGCAGCTGTACCACCTGGGGCTCTAATCTTGACAGCTCTCACAAGTTACAAAAGACTTGACTCTGGCCAGAACTTGGACAAAAATCCTCTAAGGAAAATATAGATGCCACAGATTTTTGCAATTCAGTAGGAGTTTGTAGTGCTTGCAGCATGTTATAACTGACGGCTTTTAAAGGCTCTTTCACTTCTTGGGGCAAGGGACAACGTGCTCAGTTATGAAATGACTTCCCACTTCTCTGAATTCCCCTCTATTATTTCCACATGACACTGAAATGTCCAAGGCTAAATTATCAGGTACTGTGGCTGTGTGATCTCAAACAGTTGCTGCTTTTCACTCCAAAGGTAACTGCATTACCACAGAGGGTAAATCACTTCCTATGGATGTAAAGTCTCTAACAAATTCCTTGGGATCCTTTGAGATGACATATGCATGGAACACTGCTTTTAATATAGTACTAGAATTCAACTCACAATTATGTGAATCAAAGATGGCAATAAGAAAAATGTCTGCTTTTTGCTGTCTATTTCTCTGTCTTACCCCTTCCCACAAAAACCACAATTTGAACACATCTGCAGAGTTAGATACAGGGCTTACACCTTCATATTATCTGGTAGCTGGAAGAGGTTTTCCCTCCAAATAGCCCCTTCAAAAGCTTTTCAGCTTCATGTCTGTTTCCTCAAAGGGTCTCCAGTGGGAGAAGCAACACTCAAACCCTTTCCTCCATTGACAGTGATTGTTTCCCCTGCTTCACTTCCCATACCTGGCCTTGTGGTGGAAACTCGGTGGGACTGCTCTCAGGAAATTCTGTTATGTGCTGCCATTACCAGGTGACAACAAGGTCGGGTCAGGTGTTGGATACCCAGGTCTTTGCATGTAATTACCAGGTAGTATTACAGGTAGCTGAGGCTCAGCACATTTTGAAGGGTTATGATGAAGCAGCTCCTTTACTTGTCTAAGTTTTTCTCAGTACGATTTTTAAAGAGGCAGGGGGAATTTTATTCCTAATTCTATGTCTCTCATGGTCAAACTTGGAGGTTACTTTTTGTGCAACTAAAAATTGTGAATAAGCAATGAGTAGGTTTGTCAGCCCAGAAAGGTGATAGCCAATAATATCTGTCAGTGATATTCTATGAAGTTTTGATATTTGCCACCAGATTTCTTCTCTGATGTTAGCAGATCAATCCCCGTTCTCTAAATCTTCTTAAAACCTCAAACGAGTGCTGCTTTCAACTCTTGAAAGAAAAAGCTATCCACTTTCTGTTTTTTTCTTGTATGTCCAGAAAACAGTCCAACAGAAGCTTCTTAAATCAACGAGAAGCTTCACTTGGGATTAGAGTATCAGTCGGTGGATCTGACCAGACCGGAGTTAAATTACGTTTCAAAACAACATTTTCAATACTACAATCATCACTTCTGAGTCTGTTTGCACGTATTTTGGTCTGTTTGCTTGTCCTTTAAGCTCAAAACCTTGCAAAGTTGCCGTCTTACGTGTAAATCTAATCTCGATACTTTCCAGCAGAGGGAAAAAGAAGAAGAAGAAGAAGGAAAAGAGGCGAGGAGGGGGGGAAGAAATAACTTTCTAGACGAGAGCGGCGGCTTTGGCAGCGATGCCGCGGGCAGGCTCCGGCCGCCGCTAAACCAGAGGCTCACTGACACCCAGCGGCTGCGGCGGAGAGCGCAGCGCCCGCCGGCCCCGCGGACACGGAGCGCGGCGGGCGGGCCAGCGCCATGGCCCCGCGGGCAGCACCGGGGCCCCGCGGCTCCAGGAAAGCTTTTCCACCTCATCGCAGGCACCTCCACTCTTCACTTATTACTCCTTCTGCCGCTGCAGGATGACCGGCGCTTGAAAGGCGCTGAGCACCCGTCTCTCCGTCTCCCGGCTCCGGTACCTCTCAGGTGCTTTCATAGTCAGAGTCCACGGGTAAAAACTAGCCCTGCTTTCATGTCCAACAAGGAAAATTATATACTTGCCACACTGCAGTATTTTTCTTTCTAAAGTCTTGATTTTAAAAAGGTTTGATGCCCCAGAGAGCAGTCACTTAATTCACACAAATACCAGTTACACGCAGACCAGAAGAGTATTCCCTATAGCTGTAGAGCCACGGTTCTCCTGATCACCTGGGGGGACTGTGCCCGTGGTTAGGAGGGCTAAGACATTTCAGGGAAACAGTTACTGATCATCTGAGAAAAATACAAGAGTAGGAATTGGCAATAGAGGTACAAAACCCACAGGAGGCAGAGGCCAAGAGAAGAAAAAATACTTAAACAAAATATTCGACCTCCATCTCTTCGAATACTAGAAAAATGGAGCAAAAATAATTGCACGTAGAACAGTGGAAGCAGTCACAGAAGACAAGTATCCAGAGCCTCAAAAGAAGCCCACATAAACTGAGCTTAGCCTTTAGTGTACAATACATGAGCTGCTCCACTTTACATCCTCTAACGCTGAGGATATTCCTGGTTGAAGGATTGTGTCTGTCTCAACACCAGTTGTTTGGAAGAAAGAAAAAAAAAAAAAAAGGCTGTAGAATCCTGGAGCTGCAGGACTGCATGCCCAACCAAAGCATTTGTTGGTACACCTCCAGCAAAGACAAAAGGCACCTCCAATGTGAAGATGGGTGTAACTGTGCTTATGTTCTAGATTAACAGCCCCTTTTTACACAGTGCTTTGGTTCATAGCAGCAACAGGCAAGAGCTTTGCTTCTTTGATATCAGGATTCTTGCCATGCTCAGCACCGCAGTTTCTGGGTGCTTGATGAACATTAACGGGAAAGTGAAAAATCAGTCTCACCACACAAAATCTTAGTTCTCACCTCCAAATTTTGAAATCTGTTTCAAAATTTTGAATTCCTTCTCTTTTACTGGAGCAATATGAGGAGGAATTTGCTACCTTGTTTGAGGCTTGGGAGTGTTGTGTAGAAAAGATGCAGTTCTCATTTCCCCTGTAGTTTGTGTGTAGGAGACAAAAGATTAGGAGTGTGAAGTTCTGGTTTAAAAACCAGTTGTATAATCCTGAGTAGCAACAGGTCTGTGGCCATTTACATCCCTTCAGTTGCCCACGTGCTGAGCAGCCAGCAGCTGCTGAGCACTTCACAGCACACACTGGAGTATCCTTAGAGTAAATGGAGATCCCTCATTAGCAGCTGGAGGTGGAAAGTGTCTTAGAACAGGGCTGGGCTGGCCCAAGGCAGCCCAAAAGACTGCAGAAACATGCACTGGTCACAGTGTGCATTTGATTTCCTTGCATGGGTTTTCTGGCTTCTCTTCAGGTGTCAACTTTTGCAATCATCCAGGGAGGAGGTTCGTTCCTCCCGCCAGATCTGGAGTGACAGCCCCATGTGTGACACTAATCTTTTGACAGAAAATTCCTTCAATCTCTCTTCAATAAGCGCCCCAGCAGGACAAGAGAATCTGGAGACAGTGCAATCTAGAAATTTTGACAGAAAAATAATCTAAAAAATGTGGGATGCGGTCTTAAATTTAAAAGAATGAATTATTTTGTTGGGGTTTTGTTTGTGTTTGTAGAGAAAACAATTCCCTTGTTTTCTTCTTTAGCAATTTGCATTTGAATAGGTGGATCTGTTCTTTACATTACTTTTGAGAGCCTGCATTTCCCAAATTCCTATCACACCACTGGGCTTTCAAGGACCGGAGGGAAGCCAAAACATTTCCATCTAATGCAAACATGGATTACTGAAAGGATGTTCTCATTTTTTAAAAATGTACTAGGAGCAAGAGCCAGGTTTGCTAGCACCTTCCCTGCGAGCCATCGCTTCCTTGGCTTGCCGCGTGGAGAGAAAGAAAACCTCACCAAAAGGAAAGGGCAGAAGTTCTTGGAACACCACAGCATGCAGAGATGAGAAAAGTGCTACTGGGCAGGCAGGCACACCCACAGCAGCTGCAAGGAGAGTGAGCACACTGATGGCTGCAGCCTTTTCCCATCAATCTCCATTGAGTCAGCATCCTGTTTTATCTGGGGAAGACCATCCCCAAGGTAAAAGATACAGTGCAAGGAGAGAAGACATTTAATACCTCATACGGTAGCAGAGTTGAGATTTCAGCTGCAACTACCTCCAGGCAAATCCAAGTTTCCAAATGTCCCAGGTGTGGTTCCAGGAGGCGTCTTCGGTTCCAGGAAGCAGAGCTCTGTGTTAGCAAAACCAGTGTCCAAAGCACATCTTGCTTAGAGTCTAGATGGAAACTTCATGTCAGTTCGAGCCGTTCTTGCAGCCAATGGATACAACAAAGTCCTGAGAAATGCTGGTGAGCTGCAAGCTGTCACTCTGTGTGTGTATATGTATGTATGTTTTAATGTGTGTGCATATATATATCTATATACATATATATCTATTAAGGTCTTGCCTCCACTTGACTCTTCCTCTGCTCCCAAAAGTTTGGGGTATCTGGGGAGCTAGTCAAGCACAAAGTGAGAAATCTCAGAGTGTGCTGCTGAAACTGCATCCCTGCAGAACTCATTACATGCCAGTTGCTCTACTTAGGGTAGATTGGGAGGGGGATCTATTAGAGAAAAAAAGTACAGAGTAGAGTTAAGAAGCATTTTTCTTTTCCTTCTAACTGCTGTCCTTTCATCTGCTCTCCTTCTCATGTTTCTGGGCTTTTTTTTTCTTCTTCCTTCTCCTTCATCCTATGGAAGTGGCACTGAATGCTGATGAGATAATAAATGGTCCAACCCCAGGCAATCATTTGCTGGTAATTAGTTCAGCTACTGAACTTCTAAGAGTCATTTTTTTTCCACCTGCCCAGCCAGAAAACTTGGGTGGTTAGTTATCCCATCACTTCCCTTTGGGGAAGGGGTGCTCAGAAGCTCAAGTACCTGAGCTCCTGGATACACTCCACAATCCCTAAATAAACCCAGCCCTAACCTAGATATGTAGTCTTTTATTTACTTTTTATGACATTCCTTACTTAGGCCAAGAGCCAAACGTTGCATCCCACTAGGAGCAAATCTGAGGTTTGTTGTAAGCTTCTGTGCACTGTCACACCCAAGATCACAGGCTCAAAACAATTGGAATAGCACCACAGTAGGGAACTTTGGGGAGGGGGGGTGACTTTTCTCTGTTTCAGAATAGACATTTCAAATTTTGCCTTAGAAGAGAGGCTTGGAGAGGGAAATCGTGGCATTTGGTTTAATGGGCCTGACAAGAAAGGTTCCATCTTTCCCCTTTCCCAGGATACCCAGCCTCCTCACCCCCACCTGGCTTCTGCAGCTCCCAGCCTTGTGATGAGGAGCCTGTAGGCTTTAGGGCTGTTGAACCTGAAGCAAGCATCCTTGGAGCTGAGGGGCAGGAGGGATCCGGCTCCAGAGTGGTCCAAGTGATGGAGAAGTCCCAGAACTGTGGCCCCTGGAAGCCCAGCAGGTGACATGAGTGAAAGGATACCGGCATGCAGGAAGGCTTTCAGGGGAACCTTTGCCTGCATTCTGCTGGCAGGGCCCCAAACCCACCTGGTTCCAGGAAACACTCTGGTTCCAACAATTTGGCTTTTTCTGACAAAGATCTCTTCCATCCAAGAATTCCTGTCTGGCTCTGGTGTACCCTCAGAGCTTCAGGGGTGACCTGTGATGAACTGAGGGGAGATTTGGGGATTGGGTGTATAATTAGCTTCTTCGGGGTGTAACATGAGATAACCAGGACTGCAGGTGAGGAAAAGGACTTCCATGCAGGCAAATTGTGCCCTCCCTTCTGATGGTGATCAGCATCAAACACAGAACATAAGATTAAATAAACCAACCATTTGTCCGCTTTGGTACTGGCAATTCATGCTTGATACTTATTAGATTCAAAAATAAAGCACCCTGAAAACACACAGAATTTATCAGGCAATGCTGCACTTTCTGAATCACTGAAGGAAGGACATACCCACATTTCTTCCTTCACACGGATCATCTCCAGAAAGTTTTGTCTTAAATCTTTATTTTTTAGTCCCAGGGTGTTTGTTTTTTTTTAATTTTCCTTTTTCTCCTCTTAAAGTCACCTTGGGTGACAGATGTCACTAGACATCAAAAGGGCTGCTTGGATAAATAGGTAAATAATATTCATTAAATAGTATGTGGCAGCATATCCCACTTTTCTTTTTATCCATTCTAACAATACCAAACTCCTCATTCCTGAGACTCACATAAAGCCCACGACAGAGGGCTCACATTCAAACTCCAGTCAGCAATTCACAAACTAACAGAGAATGATCTAGCTGATTTCACTAGGGACCTCCATATGGTGATGAAATTTATTCTGAGACATGTTTAGGTTTTGTGGTTGTGGGCACCATACACAAACCCTGAGAGAAATGGAGATTTTTAAAGCTGAGCTGGGAATTTACTAATACAGTTCCCACTGAAACAAATGGATGCTATTTGCTCTCAGAATCTCAGTCATCCTGGAAGTCAGACAGAATCCTCTACACTGCGTGTTTGCTTCTCAATCAAAATTAGGATAACCTCTTTCAGCTTTTTGAGTCTACAACAATTTCCCAAGATACACTTTTTTAGGCAGTACTTGTGCTGTTATATCCTGAAGGTGGATACATCTTCTCCAGTTTTAATATTCTTAACCTATAAATTGTTCAGTTGGATTCAATTTACAAAAAGGTATAAGAAGAAATGTATATTCCCCAACTCTTTGACGCATGTAACAAATATACAATATAGTATACAATATAGTACAGTATACAATATAGTACAGTACAGGTCACAAGTTTGTGTAGCTAGTTTTGAAAAGAAAGTAACATTCCAGGTATATTTTATTTTTTTCCTTACAGTTTGAAAAAATGTTTTGATTTTTTCCTTTAATTTTTGCCTGTTTAAGTACAGGACTTGGGTTGTTTTGTTCTGTATTTTTCCCTTCAGACAGCATATTTTCCTGATGGAACTCCCCTCCCCCCAATACACAATGTGCTTTTCTGATTTACCAGCTCTAGCATTTTCTCAACAATCATGTGAGCAAGAGCAAGGACTGCATATTTTTAGACACTGGGACTAAGCAGATGGTGAAGGATGTAGAAGATCAATAACTAGTTTTTGTAAAGTTTGCATTTCTGCTCATTTCGGTGTGTTTCAAAATGCAACAGGAAGAATATAAAACTTCATGGAATGAAATGTGAGGAAACTGCTCCGGCCTGTGTGCCTGGTATGGGAACTTTTTTCCAGCCATTCTTTGAAAAGCAAGCCAAGCACTTGCTCCAGCTTTAATTGTGAACTCTCCTTTTGTTAATTTAATCGTACTCATGTTGCTGTTTGGTAAAAGGTCTTGGACAGATGTGTGCTCATCTGACATTCTTCCAAGCATGTCTGCATGGTCAAACTGGAAAGGTTTTTGGGAGCTGAAAGTCATCCCATCAGGAACCTGAAACAACATCATCTGCTTTAGGTGACTGAGCACATGTCAAGAATAGCCATCTCCCTCCTTCTGGGCTTGAGCCTCCATGCTCCCTTGGGCTTTTGCTGTGGACCAGCTGCCCTTCAGAGGAGCAGAGGAAGTGGAAATCATAAAACAACTCCTGACCACAATACAGTTTTCACAGCTACTTCAGGAGCTTGAGGGCTTAACTGAAAACAGGATGGAATCAGGCAGATGCTCCAAAGCTGGCAGCACAATGCTGGAAACGGGAGCTCCTGGCCCAAAGTGGAGGCACTTAGCAGGAGAAATCAGTGTCTTGTTTTGTGACCTTGAGTAAGTGTCTCCACCCTTCTTCACCATCACTTCTCAGCTGCAGAATGGGGAAGCACAGCCTCATTTCTGTTCCTCCTTTCCCTTACAAACAGCAAGGCTCACGGGGCCAGCTCTGTGTCCATGTCCCAGCAATATCAGCCTTTGAGCACTAAGTAGAAAAAGGAAGGCCAGCAGCTGACAAAGGTTGACACAAGTCATTAAGACAGAGCTCACGTTGCCGAGAGCGTTCTCAGGCACAGGCTGTGCGGCTGTGGAGCAGGCACACCTCACCCTTCAGCAGGATCTGCTGCAAGCCTGGTGTGAGCAGCTAAGTGCCAGAGACAAAAAGGCTGGGAGGCAAGCAGCTCCTGCTGCAGCTTTTCATCCCCAGCTGCTGACCTTTCCAGCCCCACAGCTTCTGTTCATTAGTGGGAATGCCTGCCCCGTGCTCATGAGGAGGAACCGACTGGGAGCGCTTCACACATTTCCCTGGGCTTGAACCAGAGCTGTCCCTAAAACTGGGCAATGAGCATGGGGCCAAAGAAGGCCAAGACACATTTTGCAGCTTTGTTTTCAACAGAGAAAAGAGGTTTGCATGGCAGTTTCAGGGCTTGCAACATCCTCAAGCTCTTCGTGCCTGGTATGGCAAGGCAAGTGTCCCACAGCTGCCATCATATCCAGCAAGGGCCGGGGCACCGGAGGGCTGGGACCAGCCAGGCTCCTCGTCTGCGCGGGAGGTCAGGAGGAGACACATGGGGCAGGGTGGAGACGCTTCCTCACACAGACTTTGAAGAGCTACTGTGGGGTTTCCAGCTTCCAGGCAGATCCTCACCACCCAAAGGGGGCCCCACTAAGTGTGTCGGTGCTGTCTCCTGCAGCTGTCCCTTCTACCCGAGCAGTGTCAGCCTTGGAGCCAGGCCAGCAGCTACGTGTGGAAGCTGTTCCCTCCTCCAGCCTTCTGGACCTTAGGCAAAAGAGCTACTAAATGAGCCATACTGACACCAATACTGCAATCAATTTGTTAATAAGGATCAGAGACAGACTCTGCTGCTGGGAGGAGGAGGCGAGGGGAAAGGAGATCATTATTTTTAATTTAAATAAATCAATATGTTAATAGGGGAAAGGATGTGCCCTGCGCAAGGATGGTGGAAGGGGAGGGGGAAGGCAAACGAGTACAGCTATTCTTTTTCTTTTTTTTTTTTTTTTTAAAGAGAGAGGGAAGGGGCATGTAGTTTGTCATTAGGGTTTGTTTTGTTTGTTTTTTTTTTAAAGAAAATAATTTAATATAAAAGGAGTGGGAATAGACAATTTTAAAAGTCCTGTAACAGCAAATAACTAATTATACCTGTCTGAGACTCAGAACCATGCCTGGCTCTTTTCTTCCTTTAAAACAAATTAAAGAAAAAGGAATGCTTGATTCCCAGGAGGGCTTATCTAAGGCCTCTCATCTCTAATACACATCTAAAGGGACAGGGAAAATATCTTTTATCACTTAAATCTCCCTGAAATTTAAGACCAGCTGGGAATTTTTTTATGTGGATATGATTCATTAAATTCATATCATTCCAAAGAAACCTTCCTGCCGGTTTATCTTTGCCACTGCAGTCATCTCTCCAGAAAAGCACAGTTTCCCAAATGTTGTCAACCCGGACAGCTCAATTTTTGGCTGAAGGCTGGATTTCATTCGGAAACTATGGAACTGGCCCCACATTTTTCTTTTCAAGGAACTGGTATTTGCAAATCACTCTTGAAGTCAACTTTTCCCCCTCTGCTGAGACAATAGGAAAATCCTGCACCACCATACCGCTTCCATCAGGCTTCTCGGTCCCGGGAGGTGGAGGGATTTTATTTTCACGCTACATTTCAATATTTATGCGTTGAACTTGTGGGTTTAGAGTCTTTGATCAAATATAGGTACAGGAGCTCTGAAGGCTGGGCTCTGAGAACTGGCTCGGAGAGCAGCCGCATCCAGCTTCCGCTGGGATCAAATGCAGCAAGTTTGCGTTTCAGCAATCCTTAGAGCCGCTCCACGGTGCAGCGCCGTACGAGCTGGTAAATAGAGGGTAGCGGCGTAGTTCATGTTCCCGCATAACGTGCAGCCGCCGGAACGCTCCGTGGAGTTTTCGCGGGGAGGAAAACGTACGTTTTACATAATGAGCTCCTTCACATGTAGTGCCACAAAAGTTACTAGGGAGACGGTCTGTCTTGGGCGCACGGAAAAACAAAGGGAAGTTCACGCGGCAGGATCGCTGCTCGGCGGCTCCGTCTTGCAGCCGACGCGGAGGGTGGGGAGGCACTTCCAAGGGCGAGAGTTTGAAAAGCGGAGCTGAGCCGGGGAGCCCGGGCGGCGAGCGGGGAGCGAGAGGCTTTGGGAAGAGGTCAGGCGGAGGGCAGGGTGGATCGAGTTCAGGGGCGGCTGTGGAAGAAAGGACGGCCGGCCCCGCCAGATGCTGCCGGCGCGGCTCGGCGGGCGCGGGAGCGCCGTGGTGAGTGATGGGTGCGCTCCCGCAGCGCGGACACAGCATCCCTGCCGCGCCACAGGCATCCCGCCGGGACACGGCGGCCGTGCCCCGGCACACGCTCCCAGCCAGATTGCACCCAGCGCTTGGGAAATGAGAAAGAACTGCAAGCGAATGCACCCTGAACTCCCTGAATTCATCCCAGGGTACAAGAGGAAACAGTTTTCACCCCGGGATTTTTCTTTTCTCTCATTCACCAAGCAGACACAGCTCTGCCTTTTAAAAACCTCTGTAGGACATAGCTGAGAGTAGAAATCTGCCCCTGGACTCCCCTTTTTGAATTCTTCTTTCCCTCGGCAGGTGCCTGGGCACGTCAAGCTTTGGTGTTGCCCTGGGTGAAAGTATCATTTTTCTTGTTTTGCCCTGAAAGAACTCACTACTTCCCTGTATTTCAGTCGTACTTACTACTCCAAGATTTAGAGTTACATTTCTAGGGTTCAGAAAATTCAAGTTGTACAAATACTCTGTTAGTAAAGGCTGTGTTATCTCCTTTAGATAGAGACACAGCCCTTAGATTCACATTAGGGCTTCTACCACATTTCCAAAATCCTCACAGACGTCCACTACCCTGAACACAGTGAATGTGATTAAAAGTATCATCTCTTCTCACCAGATTCCTGTGGGAGTATCAGATCTAAACTAGATTATTAGACTAAACCCCTGCTTTTCAATTCAATTCAACCCCAGTTAGCAGTTGGGATCCTCTGGTTACAATTTGGAGCACTCATCAGCATTCAGAGGCCAGACTCGTACAGGAATCACCAGCAAGCGCTCAAACCACGGGTTTACTTCAGTTTTGCAGCTCCTACATGTGATACAGTTCTCTGTCGATCTCCAAATGCAGCCAGTGATACAAGCGAGAAACCTACACTAAATATTCATAAATTACCCGCTTTTAAAAGCCTAGAAAAGCAAGAAAAATTTCCCTGGTAGAATAATTCTCATATTAAAACCCATCTTTTTATGTTCAATAATTGGTTTTGCTTTAGCACTTCATGCCATCATCACAAGAACAGTTTTACCAGGCAATATTTTGCTGCTGCCTTCAGACCAGCAATTAGAACAAGTAACAGACAGTTCAGACAATAGCCAATTTATCTGCAGAAAGGGAATTTGCATTTCTCTTTATATACCTTATGTTAAACATACACAGTATCATACAATAATTATCACTATATAAACAAATTGCAATTCTACAGTCTTCAGAGCAGTGACCTTTTGTTTTATTAGTGCACCTGCACAAAGGCTTTAAAGCTGTTTAAAATGTTTTGAGCCTCTTGTTCATAGCTTCTGAGTACTCCTATTATATAATTATCAAATGGTTGCATCACTAAAACAATGCATAATTAACATGTATAATTAATTGAGACAATAACAAACACATTAAAATATTGTTATTAAATATTAAATTATATATCATATATTACACTTTATACATGATATTATAATCTTAAATGATGTATCATATATTATATATTTCATGGGCCTTTTTGCATATATCTCTAAACCAGTTTTTCACGTCTCCACACATGATCACATCTAATATAAGCACCTCTGTGCATTTTGCACACATACAACAGCACCACGTTATTAATTCATAGCTGTATTTGGGACTGCTCATTTTTAAGCATATGGTTTAAAGGAATTTCCTTAAGACATTCTGTAATTGCTCAAATAAAATAGATTATGAAAGCCCACATTGGTTTCAGGTGCTTTCTGTTAAGGAAAGTACTGTGAAGAAAAGTATTAGTATCTGAGCCTAATTATTGGTGCTGAAAGTCATTTCATTTCAAACATCCTATTAACTGAAGTCCATACACAGAAATTATTGGCTGCTTGCACCAATCCCCATTATAAAACCCAGTGAAATCCCTTTGCAAAAAAAGGGAATACTACCGCTTAAACCTTAAGTACTTCGATAAAAATATAAGATCAGTTTCATCCCAAAGTACAAATCCCAATCTCCATCTAAAACTGCCTGACCCTAAAATATATTCAGAGCTTGTTCTAATCACAGGAGATGTATTCCGAATAGGACAGCCCTCTATCATCTGCTAAGTCTCTTTAAGTCATCGTTTTCACTGTATCTGAAAAATTAATTCCTTTTCAGAAATATTCTCATCTTGTACTAAAAGAAAAAAAAAAAAGCTTTTTGATGTAGAGTGACAGGATTATGAAATGACCCTTCAGGTCAGAAGGAGACTTTTCCTTTTCTCATCAAGGAAATCAATTTCTAAGTCCAAGTCTCTTAAAATAATATATTCTTGTGGCACGCATACAGCTTTTTTTGATCTGCTATGAAAAGAATAAGAGGTAAAGAGGATCAGGGGTGGCGATGGAATATTATAATCTGCCACACTCACACATCAGCCTTTCACTAAGTAATTCCAGATAAATTGAGGATTTACATATTTAAGATTAAATGGTGAAAGAGTAGTGATGCATAAATAGAAGAATACAAAGATACAATTTAGGGAAGTTAACTCTTAAAAAATTTTTACCTGATGTTTGGTACCCTTCCACTGTCCCACCCCATATTTTTTAAAGCATATAATGTTTATAAGGAAATAACCAGGATAATCTCTTTGAGATCAACTGAGCACAAACACAGATGCCTTAGGGTTTCTCTCCTCCACCCCTCCCACCTTCACTACTGAAAAAATACCAATTACCATGACAAGAAACAGTTAAATGCCTCCAAAGACACATACACACAGCAGATGGAAAACAGGAGGAAACCAGCTGGAAGTGTGTTTCCCTTAGAACTGTTTTTAACAGCCTGTGCACAAATAATGTCTCACTAATGCGCAGATAAAAATAAAACATAAATATTTAAAAGGTGACTGGTCAAAGCAACAAGATGGCATTTGATATGGGAACTTTCCCTTTTTTACTCCCTTCCCTGTCCATATTCTGGGTAATTGTTCAGAGACATCCTGATCCAGGTCTCTGACTCAGGGAAGGTAACTCCAAGGTAAAAGCTCTGCTGATGGCTGTAACCTCTTGTGTTGCTCTTTGCAAGGCACGTGGGCTTCCCTTGGTTTTTATTACACCTGCTCAGCCTTTGCATTTATGGTGAGCTTCCTGTGCAGAGGGTGTCCCAAGACTGCCCAGCTGAGCTCCAGGAGCTGTTGTTCACACCAGCACAAGATAAGGAGGCCAGCCCTTTACAAAATTCCTTCTGCTCTTGGGTGCTTAAGCAGAAGAATTTTAAAGGAACTCCTTCTCCAGAAACTACTAAGCACTTTCTGATATAATCTGGATATTTTTAAGATGTCCAGCAGATCTCTGTAAATCCATATTTACCACCAAACATCTTGACCTGACCCGTAAGAGTCCGGATAGCATCCAAACTCCTTTGTACTCCTGTAACTTTGCCATTAGGGAGAGCAAAATCAGTGGAGATGAGGAGAGATGGAAGTGTCCATGCCCCCTTCTAGCTGAAGAATGAAGGCAAGAGCAGGAGCAAACATAGGCATTGCTTGTAAGAAATAAGAGAGACTTCCAGGGGTATAACTGGGGCAAAGACAGCTGCAGGGGGCAATGGAGAAGGGCAGCCCACAGTTCTTCCCCAGAATTCCCCAAGCCAGAAGCATTTGTGATATATCCTGCTTGTCCTGTCTTTGATCTTAACTGCTACCATCAGGTAGAACAATTTTAAGTAGAGTAGATGGGTTGTCTGCCATTTATTTAGATCCCTTCCTTTACACTTCCTTCTGCACTGATTCTCATTAGGCAGCCCTCTTGCACTCACCAGGAATTCAGCAAAGCAGATCCTTAGCTGGTGTTAATTGGTCTAAGTCCATTTGCTTCAAAGAAGCTGCTCAAACTTACAGTGCCCAGAAATTTGACCCAGTTTCACTTCTCTGCATAATGTGGCTTCTTGATGGAGGAACAGATATATTCCTTCTCTCTGCGCCTGAAGTGTTAAGTCATTGCACAGATTTTTGTGAATCTACGAAATCTGGATTTTTTTGGAGCAAATAAAGCCCGAGCAATGGTAACTTATTCAAGCTCTGGAACAAAAGGCAGACAAGGAACAGGGTATCATGCTAGTCCACCCAGAGGCATCCTAGAAAGAACTAGAAAATGTTCTCATGACACATCCAGATGACAGCAGAAGACAGGTGAACACATGAACACCTGCAGAAATCTTGGCCTGAATGACCTGAGACCATAAACACATTCTTTAGGCAACTGGTTGAATCAAGAAATCAAGAGGGATTTGGTGCAAATTTACTGATTTAGACCAATAACAGATGGATGCATGTCGTCTGATCATTCAAGGGAAAGAGAAATATTTTATTTAAATTTTTGTTTGTTTATATATTTGTACAGTTTTTTTCACATGCCTTCAGAACCAAGAGAGGTGAGTGAGTCCTGGCCAACACCACTCTCTCTTTAGGAACAGCCCTGGCTTGATTGCAGAGGGTGGCTGTACCACAGAGCAGCAAAGGCACTGGGGGGTAAGCAAGAAGGACAAGTAATTGCTGATCTGTGAGGCAAAGATGGGAGGGAATGGTCTTACTCAGGTGGCACCACAAGGTTCAGCAGTTAAGGAGGAGCACTTTTCAGAAGCTTTTCCTTTTAAAATTCTGGCAGCGCATCCCTAGGCTTTACGAGAATATTAAACCTGATTTTAAAGTGGTTGTTTTTTAGTCATCAATTTCCATGTTGAAAATCTACAGAAAAAGAAAGGTCTGTTTCCTCTGATGTTTCTTTCCCTCTATGAACAAACTATGCTTTTGTCTGTTTTTAGTTTTGTAATGCCACATTTATACCTAACACCTTCAAACACGTATTATTTTAGAGATCTGATACCATCTAGTGTTATTGCTGGCTTTTCACATCTTACACTTATCAAGTAACCACAGTCAGCAACATGTCAGAGTTCATCACTACATCACATCAGTAGCAAAACAAAACCTGCTTCCCACCCAATATCTATATTTACACACCCCACGGGTGGGTGAAATTTGCAGTTCATCTAGGAAATTCACTCTCCTTTAATCTCTGGAAATTAGTTTGTCTGTGTGTATATGTATCATTATCATCTAGTGCTTTGCCACTAATTTATTTCAGCCTCTGTAGAAAATAGGCTGGGATTACTAATAACAAACACAAGTGTTTATAAACAGCTTTTATACAATCTTGGGCAGGCCAAGGTCAAGGGCACTTCAAACCATTTACTTCAAACCAACAAAAGTTTTCCTTCATTTTTCAGGGAATTAGATGAGATTTTAGTTTGCAAGTACTAGGGACTGGTGCAAAGTCTTCCTAAATAGTCATAGTTCCTGAAATCTGGTGCTCTCCAGGAGGGAGATGTTTATATGATTTCATACTGTAAGAGGACAAGACCACCAAGTAATGCCAGTCTCTGCAGGACAACAAAGTGGGTTCATCTGTTTGGGTATTTTAAAACACAAAGAACTGATAATATGCAGAAACACAGTATTCGTCAAGGTAAAAAAGAAAAAAAGGAACAGTGTGCATAGCCTGATAGAAGATGGTGGATTAGTATCCATGGAGACTCCTTTCTTCTCTCTATTCACCCAATACATACAGGACATTTGGTGATTTCTCCACAACATCCCACAAGTGCCTTGATCTGGACTCACAGCAAACACCTCTCTAGCTGAAAGGGTAATTGGACTCCATGTCCCTTAGCTCAAGGCCTCTCTTCCTGTGTAATTGGGATGGATGTCAGCTACAACAGTAATTTCTGCAGTAGGGCCACTTTGGAACTGCACTGGTAGCCATCAATACTTTTAAGTCACTCAGCAACCTATATGTTACAGATATTTATTGCTACCCCTTGCAAACAATTTCCTGCCTCTTAAAGAAATTATTCTTTAATGATTACATGAAATTCATTGGGAACAGAGGGAGGGGAGTTTATAATTTTGTAGTTTTGTGGAACATTTTATGATTATATTTTTTCAACACTGGGTTTCACTTGCTCACTTATGACTGTTGGCAGGGCGTACTAAATGCTTTTACACACTAAAGGTGTGTTAGATTCTAAAGGTGTGGATTTCTGTGATGTTTACACATGCTAAATGCCTGGGGCTAGGAAACAGGTATCTGTCTTTTAGGAGCACTCTTCCAGGCAGACTTTTTCATTATACAGGCCATGTGAATGAGATCAGCTTAGAGGCAATTGCCCTTGTGTGTCTCCAATAAGAAGGCAAAGAGCAAAGAAAAGAGGGACAAAGCCCATCTAGACAGGGCTGCCTCCAAAAAAAGAGATGTTGGCACATGAATGTTTTTTAAATGATGATAGTGGAGAAACAATTCAGCACACAGAAATTCCCACATGCCTCTGTTGTTTTAAGATGTATGGTTAATTTACAAAACCAACAATAAAGTTAGCACGATTCATATGTCACTGTCCATACTTGGAACAGGACTGTGTTGAGCACCGAGTTAGAGGAAGGACACCAGCTACACTGCAGGTGCCCAGAGCAGACCTGGCCACATCCTCCAGATAATTGCTGCACTGTCCATCAACAGCTTCACCAAAATGGAAAGAATTGTCAGAGCACACTGCAACCCACTCGGGTGTGGCCACACCCTTGTGGAAGGAGGCATGAACTAAAATAACATGCTGCTAGTTTTAGGGAACTCGGGTCCCAGGAGCTTTGTATACATCTTTTGTATACATCTGTGCTTTGGTACTACTTATCCAGTAATCTTTAAGGGTTTACTCAGGCCAATTAAACTACAGTGACAGTTTCCAAGGACAAGAAAATGTTGATAACAGAGAGGGGCAGTGACAGCCTCAGGACCAGCTGCTAATGAGAATTAGCAATACAGGTCCTTACACCCATTATCTAGGAACTGAACAACACCAGTAGGCAGGATATGACCCCAAATATGGTTTTTCATTCCTCAGCCTCATCTCCCATCTGATTTCCTTCCACTATACCAGTTACAGCTTTTTAGTCTCTGAGTTGTGCATGTCTCTGTGGCTGTTCTCATTCTCTCTGGAGAATGAGAGAGCGAGAGAATGTTGCATGTGCAACAGCTCCGTTGGAAAGTTTTCAAGAGGTAGGCTGTGAAAATAATTTTTTTTTTCTTTTCTATAGTAACATTTTTCAAGGGCCAAGAACTGGCTTGGATATAATATTTTCTCATTTCTCCTTAAAGAAAAACCAGTGTTGACATGCCTTTATTTTGAAACAATGATTTATCAAAGAAAAAAAGGAAAGAGCAGCTGTTTCTCACCCTTTGAAGGCAATCTGACTAAAGTATCTCACATTTCTCGTTCGACTTTAAATGCTTAATTTTCTTCTATATGAGAAGAAGATTTGTGTGGGCTTGATATTTCTGGGTCTGAGAGATTTTAGCCTGCTAGCAGCTGCTAACTTTTTCCCAAGGAAAAAGTTCTCAAGAAAGCTTCTTCTCAAAACAATCTTGGCAAACAACTATCCTTTCTCAAAACAGTCTTTCTCCAGGAGGTGTTTTGCTTTTCTAGTTCTCAAAACATTTTAGCTGTTTCTCTAGTTTAACCAATGGGATTAGAGAGGTGTCATTCCTGTTCACCAATCATGTTAAGTCTGTATCAGAACACCTTATAAAAGTAGTAAGAATTAGACAATAGTGTGTTTTTTCTATGCTCTCTGCCTTCTAAAATATTTAGAGTCTCTCATCCTTTTTTCATGTCCTACAGTGACAGATTTGAGCAACACCTCTTCTTTGTCCTAGCATTAGATATGTTTTAAAGTGTTATTTGTTCTGGCTGAAGTCATGAGGAATTCCAAACCACGAAGTCCTCTCATGTGAACACAAGACTTGGATTTCACCAGCACACAGAGCAATAAACATGCACAAAAGTTTTGTGACTGAACAATCTACCTCAGCTGGCGCCTGAAAGTCAACAACATATGTATATTTTATTCACTCTTGTAGCGTGTGAGGGCTTTCAATCTCAACTACTTTCTGTATTTAAATTAAATGTATGACATAGCAGTATAGTGAAATGCTTTCCTTGTGAAAGGTTCATTGGTGGACTGCAAAAATTATGTAATTTGCTTTTACATAATTGCAGAAGGTAATGGAAAAAGCCCCCTCAATTTGAGACCGATACAACCTGGGTGGCTTTTATTAACAAAGCAAGTTCTTAAAGTATCCTTATTTTTACTGCTACTACTATATTAGCAGCTGAAATGTGATTATACCTTTGAGATCCATCATGTCACCTATAGTTATCTGAAATGCTGTTCTCAATTCATTATACACAGAAATAAAGATACAAATCCAGTCCTGCAGTCTCATTTTATGTGACAGCTCTCAGTCACATGGGAGATGTGTACCACAAAACTGCATTTATTATAAATCTATATTAAAAGCCTGTCTTATATGAGCATGTGGATTAGAAAACTTGTTTCCGGACAATGTCTACAAATGCACAGTCCAATCCATATTCCTTGCCCTAATACAGATCTAATAAAAATGTTCAGAAAATTCTTAAGTGTTAGCTGCCTTTCAATTTCTCCCCCTCAGGTGCTTCCTTCCCAGGGGACTGGTTGTTTTAAAAACAAATCTACCTACGAGTCTTGTTTTTCCTAGAAAATCTCCAGATAAGCACAAGTTGAAATCGCTTTTTTTTCATCAAAGCTATTTCTTTATATCTTTGACATTGGTTTTGTTCTTTTAAATTAAAGGTGGAATAAGCTCGGAAACTGCAAAGCCCTGAATTGCAGGTCTTTCTGGAAAAGGCCATGGTTTAAGGCAAAGCTTGCAGCTCTGGAATTGAACAGGGGGGCTCCCAGCTCCCACCATGTGTAAAGAGCTTTCCAACCCACTGCACCAACAGCTCGTTTGCCTGGGCACAGGCGTGGCCACCCCAGCTCTGGAACAGTCTGGTAATGTTAAGTCATAAGTTGCATGGACGAGGTCAAGGGAGGAAAAGGGAAGATGTTCCATTTTCCATTGCTTCCCACCACTTCCAAATTTAGAAGTGAGGACGGGTGTATGGAAAAAAGGCATTACCTCCCACAACACACTTTGACGCTCTTCTATCATCAGACCATCGCGGTTCCAGCCATTTGACTGGTGCAGGCTTAGGAGCAACAAGAGTCTAATTACCCAGGTATTCAGTGAGGGAATCTTCTGTGTTGTTGCAGTGCATTCAGAAAGAGCTGCTTTGAAATCATTTGAGCAATACACAGCATTCCCTGTGAGAGGCTCCCTGCTTTGCTGAATTGATGCAGACCCCTCTCTAAGGTAAGAAGCACATTTGTACGAGCTGGCAGAACCCACGTGAAAGCTCGGAGCTGCTCAGGGCTTTCTTGACATGTTTGCATAATTGTGGTTTTTCAGACCAAAAGAGGAAGGTAAACTTCATTCACGCCTGACCTGCTGGCCTTCACAGCTGGAACATGTTGGAATCACTTCTGGCACTGAAAAGGTTAATTGTGTCCTGCTGTGAGGTAGGAGTCTAGAAAAGGATACCACATTTGGTGGGAATTATAGTAAATGAGGTTTTCTTTATAGCACTGCTCATTCTCAACATGTTGAAAGGGCATTAGTTCACAGTCACTTTCTCTGGAATTATCAAATCTGCTCAGGAAGCCTTCATTAGGATATTAAACAAGACTTAATAAGTGAAAGTGATTTGCATCGCTGATAATCGTGCGCATTAATCAAGCAAGCTTCTGTCTCTCCCTCTGCAATATGTTTCATGTTGCATTGTAAAGCCTCTTTAATTCTGTAGGGCTTCTTAAAAGGGAAACGTTACATTTAGAAAGCCATTTTAAAAATTATTTACTTAGCAAAGATCACTATAAATAACGTTCAACTCACTCCTCAGCTTTAACCATCAATATAATTAATACTGAGGGGTTTGTATCAGGGATATGGACCAGATGTGTTCCCATTTATCAGATATAGATTGCACTTACTCTAATAAATGTGTTTTCATTCTGAGTAAGTTTTGAAACCAAATAACTGCATGTGACACTTTAATCTGAAGTCACAGTTTTAGGCTAAGGCATTTATTTCTCATGCCATGGTGGACCATGCAAGCTTTCACTACATCATCCCACATACCAGAGTCACCCTCACAGTTCTTAATGAAATTGTGTGGTAAATATCCCCTGCTCTTCACTAATTCCATGGTAACTTTGCATGATTTATTCTTAGGGGCTGATGCCACTTGTGCAGAGCACAGCCAGCTAGCATGGTGTAAATAATCCCCACACTTCTGCAGCATCTCCTCCTCTCAGGATCCCACAAAGGTTTGCAAACAGCTTGAATTTTCACACCACCTCACAAGACAAGTCTTTTGCACTAGGCAAAACGACACTCAGGGCACAAATATTTTTGCCTACATCAGCAAATACTTGAGAAAACTTGAGAATAAGACCCTTAAGAATTAGAGTTAGACCCTCTGCTGCCCTTGCCACTGGCCTGCACAATGCCAGTGTTGGCCACCCCCTCTAAGATGACTCTACAAACACCATGAGGGCTCTGCACACACATCAGTGCCACCTGCATATTGCACAGCCATGAGAATTTAAAAAAAAGAACAAAAAACAAAAACAAACAAGCCGATTTTGATATTACTGTTCTTCACCAAACGTCTCACTAAGGGTAGCCTTAAGGAAAATTTTGTGGCATGGATTAGAAGCCATGGTGAAAAACGTGTCGATGCTGTTTATAGTGCAACAGGAGGGCCTTTGGCTATGGTCTGTGAATATACAGAAGTGGCCAAAACCATGGTCTAAGTAAGGAATAACACTGATGTCAGGATGAAGCAGCACACCATCCAAACAAGCTCACCAATGGGGATGACCTCTTATCCACTAAAACGAGATAGAAACAAGGAGGTTTATACATTTCTTAAGGAGAGGCCGAGCTCTTGTCCATATGAGAGCCTGAGCAATTATGATCATGTTTGGCTATTTCTGATACAGCTGTGATTCTGTTTCGAAAGAAGGGGTGGAAATAACCGGTGGGAGTCAAGGCCCACTCTTCTTGCAGGTATGATGGTTTAGCCCACTCCCTGGAAGAGGCTTCCATTGTTTACTTCTTCATGGACTTTTTGCATTGTCTTGACTGCATTTCTTGCCATTTACATTCTCCCGAGACTCAAAAGCATCATTTAAGAAACCATCACTAAAATTACAACCATGAAAGTATTTATTGCTCCTAAGAAAATGCTGTTTTCTGGAGCTCATGCTTGCATTCACTGAGGCTGAGCACATAGCTTAAATGGAGCTAAAGAGATGATGTTTCTATAAAGTTGTGGAGACTCAATTCATTCTAATGGCCTGAAACATGAATTATGTGCCCTGCTTCACTAACTTCATGGTTCAGTAAGCTGCTATAGCTCAGATGGAACCATTTATCTGAAGAGAGAAAGGTGTTACTCCCTGCTTACCACTGATTTCCTTTTATTTGTGTCTATATATGTGTTTATGTGTGGTGTTTTCTAGCTGGCAGGTGTTAAACTTCATGGGTCTAACTGTACACTTTTAGAACTTTTTTTTCTAGAGTATATTTGAGAAGATCAACATCCAGCAATTCTTTCCTGTTCTCAATATCAAGTTTTATGGTTCGACCATTCACATGGGTGAGAAACTGTTCCTCTCAGCTTTGAAATCAGTTATGTGGATTCCTTCTGATGATAACCAAAAGGGAAAAATATTCCAGTGTCCACTAATAAGAGCACAAATGCAACCTTTTTTTTTTTTTTCTTAACTGCTGCACAAAAGTTTTAAATTTTCAAAGCAGGAGCATAAAGTTTAAGCTCCCAAATCGATGCTTTGGTGCTTCAATGGATTTGGCCACTTATTTTGCAAGTATGTTGGGAGTTGCACCGGAGGTCAGAGCAGCAGGCTTGCCTGAACACGGTCCATTACCCTCGGCAGCAGCAGCAAACGTGGAAGGAACAAAGGGACCCCCTCATTATCCCACACAAGGAAAACTCTGGCAGAGGCTGAAAGAAGGTAATGAGTATATCTCCAGTGAACAACTAGAGTGCCACATGAAGATACCCAAACTAGCTCTAATTGACCAAAATGCAGTTGCTCTACATGGCATTGCACCGTGCCATGCAAACATGTGCATTAAACCTTCAGCTTAAACCTCTGTTTGTGGTGGTGCATTCCTGGTAGTTCTGGGTAGAGTTAGCTTTAGGGCCTGGACCCCCTCCCTACAGTTCTGACAACTGGAAGATCAGAGATAATGCTAACGAGATCCCTCCATTTTGAATCATTCCTGCCAACTGTATCAGTGTTAAAGCCCCTACTCATGGGATCATATGATTTGCTGAGAATTTCTACTCTCATTTAATAATAAAAAGGTAATTTCCATCAATGATGCAGAGGAAAGCTTGGGAGCATGACCAGAATATGTCCTAAAACCTCTCTTCTCCTGCCAAAAAATCCCTCAGAGGTATTAAAAGGAGTCTAAAAGGTATTATTTTTAATTTTCCGATGTTTAAGCCAACAACATAATTCTCTGTGCTGCAGCATCTTATGATTTTTGAGCACTCAGAAGTACTAATAACGCAGCCTAAAACAGATATTTGCGAAAATGCAGCACTAAATGGCATAGGGGAGAGGCACATGAGGCCTTCAAAAGATCAGAGCAGGGCTGGGAAGGGAGGGAGGGAGCATGGCCACACAAGCTGTGCCAGTGGGACCAAACCAAACAGGCCCTGGATGTGCCTGTCTCTTCAGAGGCCAAGCGGGATGAGACGTCTGGTGCCCACATCCAGCGATTTGCTCTCCCCCAAAACAGGGTGGCTGTGTTCAAACTGCCCCCTGGAACTAGGTGGTCACCGACGAGTTTATTTACTACCGTAGATCCTGGGCTAAAAACAAGGGAGAGCTGCAGGCCTGGGAATGTGGGGAGCGGGGTACCGCAGCATCTCTGACGCGCTGGGAGGAGGGAGGCAGCTCGCAGCGTGGAAAGGGTAAGAGAAGCACAAAGGGAGTGAGTGTCTGCCAGGTGGGAAAAGGAAAGTATGCAGAGCCAGAAGGCAGCAAAATATGCAACTCTCTGAACACTAAAATAGAATGACTTCCTGGACAGAAAGGCACAACTGCCCTTCTCTTTTTGCTGTAAAATTTTACTACACAGCTGCAGTTTGCCACCGCCTCTCTATCTTAGCACTTGTGGAAGTTTCTTGATAAATAATAAGATTTACCAAGCCAGACTGGCATATGACCCAAAAAGGTTTCCATACCAAGTTTTAATTTAATCTTTACATGCCACATTGAAAAATAAGGCAAGATGATATCAACCAACTGCTTTCAGGAAAAAAAAAGCCCACAAACACGCAAGAACTCATGTAGAATGAGATCGTTGATTTAGGCTTAATTGGAGCAAATGTTGCTATAAATGGCATGTGAATATGATTTCTCAGACTGCTGAAATTTGAGTAATATCGGTGTCAAATACAGTCCTGTATGATTTTGAAATAAGTGAATATGCACAAATACAGGGTCTATCTTCATTGCCTCTGACTTATTTTCACACCTTTAAAAACATTTTAGAGACAAATACATCAATTTGGAGGAAAAAACTTGGATGTGAAATTTTTGGGCAGCCTCATCTCATGACCTGAGGCCAAGTCTGTGAAAAAATTTTACAACCACAGAACACAAACACAGAGGGATATGGTCACAAATATTTTTATTAGTGGAAAAAGCAAAGCAGAAAACTCTGGCCTTTGAGGTGCAGGAGAAAGCAAGGAAGTTGATTGCACTAACATAATCAAAGCACTCAGACTCTGCCAGAAGCCTTGGACATCACCTGTTTTTAACTGCGAAGGCCAGAAGGTCAGATGTAAACAGCAATAATTGCTTTCAGAAATGATAACAAACATTAAGCAGCCCTTTTCATAGAACATCAGTCTATCAGATTTTGGTGATCGTGATGTGGAAATAATAAGAGGAAATCTTTTCAAGGTTTTGTGCAAGCATCACTGTGGATTCTCCCAGCCACCAGCTTTCTCACTGTTAAGCATTAATTGATTGCTAATCTCTGTTTGATGCAGTGGGATCTGCACTCACAAACTCGGAGAGTTTCTGACTCCTCTCAGAAATCCAGCTCCTCTCCCCAGAGGCACCTTCTGAAACCTGCAGTAGACAATAGCTCACTGGTAATTTCTATAATGATGTGCCAGTGGTACTAAGATACTTTCCTTCTTGCTGGAAGCACTTGGATAACCTGTCAGTGTCTGTTATGTTACCATGTCATGTCATATTTTATGTGACACTGCCTACAGGGCTGCATACATGGAGTTTCATGAGCCCCTTCGCAGTGGTCATGGGGCATGTTTGGAGCAATATTATGTTTTACAACTTCTGGAGTAGCACAAAACGTTTTTGGATTTAAAATAATAAAACTGACCTCAAACTGAGACTTTGCTGTTGGCCTGATGTACGGTGCACCATGAAAGAAAAAAACAAAAACCAAAAGAACGTGCCTTCTGTCCTTCACGGTAAACAATCACAAGGATCCAGGAGCTACATAAAATTGGATTCTGGCAGAGTGATCTACTCATTTGTACTCATATTTACTGTCACTTGCCTTGTGATCTGCTTAGCAATGTCCTCATGGTGAACCTGACATTACATCCTAAATCTACAGGTCGTTGTTTGTTGGTTTTTTGCCCCAGCAGTATTACCCTTCTCACATGCTGCAAACTCAGCGTTGTTGGTGGAAAGGACTCAAGTAAGAAAAAAACACAGTCTAACCAATTAATATAAATTAGCATACAACCAAAGTAACTTAATTAATAGCAAAGAGGCTTTTTCATAAAGAGAGTAAATTCAAGGAGAACCATTATAATCAGTTCTTCAAAGCAGGTTTTATAGTGCCCTAGTACAGTAGCAACTACATCTTTCTTCCTGTTGGAGATGGACTGTGTGCAGAGAGGAAGAGAGAGGATGAGAGAGGAAGGAAGGAAGAGCAACTGATGTGGTTGGCTTTCTGTTTTGCTATATCTGGGTGGCATGTCTTCTTCAAGGAAAATTGAAACACCAGTAAAGACTAAGCAGGAATTGTGGGAGGCCAGGAATTGAACTCGTTTCATGCCTTAAAAAACTATATGTATTAAGAGCTTTTACAGATTGGTATTATTTTATCCACATGTCTAAGGAAGCTGCTCACCATTGTACCTTTAAAGAGGTGAGGATTACCCAGAGTATATAAAGTGCCTGTGAGTGACAGAGTCAAGGATGGAACCAAGGCTCTATAAATCCCAAATCCTTGCTTTTACAAAGAGTTAATACTTCCCCTCAAATGTGAAGAATGATGATTTTTCTGGGTTACATTACTTTTTGGGGACGTATAATCTCTTATTGGCCAATAAATTAGATGTTGAAGATTCAAGCAAAGTAAGCACACTGCAGTGAAAGGTGAAGATCCCATATTAATTTGTCTGTGATAGCCTCCACTTCTGAGGAAAAATGCTCATTTCAAATGTGATTCTATTACAAGAGCAATAGAAAACACTCTTTTCTTAAATGAAGCTATAAAATGATTTTTACCACATCCTTCCTCATCTCCTTTTTCTATGGATCAGAATGACAGGAACCAGATGCTAAGCCAGAAAGGACATCGTTCCACCTGCAACATCTGGCTCTTTGGCAAGCCATACAGGAAGCTTCAAAGTTGCATCTCTGCCTCTCACATGGTAAGGCTGCTGGTTGATTGCTTTATCTTTCTGGATGTAATTTTCCTTTGATTCACCTATAATTCTGAGGAACTGATGCGTTTGTATCCATTTTGAATAAGGTTCTGTACCGAATGCCACATTTGATCTACAGGCAGATCCTTTTATTTTCATTTAAGTGTTCTTTATTTCATGCACTAGCTCTACTGCTGCTCAGCTACATTGTGGCTGATACTTGCACACATGCCACCGGCTTTATTTCCTACACCAAGTTAAACAGCCAGGCTCTCAGCCAGGCAAAACCGAGTAGAAATTAAAATATTCTTCTTAGTACTACTCCCTGCTGCAGTGAGGCATTTTTAGAGAAGAAGCAGCTGCCTGTTACTTACAAACATTCCTGCCCTCAATTCCTTAGTCCTCTTCTACCAGATTTTTTCCATTTCTCTGTTTCTTGTGATCATTAGATCAAGTAAATGAAACATTAAAGTAACTTTCAGATGAACCAGAAAAACAAGATGACTGCAGGTTAAGACTGAGCACCAGTCTCCTCAGAACCATCTGGCCTACTGAGGTAACAACTAATTTCAGCTGTTTCCAACCACTTTGATGTCAAATTGTGAAAAAGTCCCTGTCCCTACAAAAAGATAATCAAGATAGCAGAGAACTGTAGAAGCATGCATAGCACAACAGTGTTCTGGCTGGGCTCTCTAGAGGGTGCTGTGAAATGCTGCTAATTACTAGGAAAGGAATAATGAATTATTAGCATCCGTTCATTCAGGATTTAATTCCTGATTAGGAATGTATCCTGCCCTACAGCTATCAGTACCTTTTATACTTTGTGTTGTAATCTGTAAAAGGGAACATGGTTCCCATCTTCATTCTGCTATTCCCTTCCTCCACCTGCACCAGCCATCAGACTAAAATCTATTTTCCTAATTACTCTATCCCTGCTCTGAGGCAGGTAAAAGGTAGTCCATCTGAAAGCAGGCTAAGGTGAAGCCTAAGAGAATTATTTTTCCCTTAAAGAACCACTTTTCGTCAGGTTCTCTACCTGGGGCCAACCAAAACTCAGCAGCTGCTCCAAAACAGCATAACCCATGACAGCAGGTCAAGTCATCTGTCCACAGAAGGCAATGAGCATGTTCCATGATGTGGCCCAGCAGTACTTGCTCCACCTAGTCACTATAAACACACCAGGTCAGGCTCCATTTCACCATGGGTGGACTCTGACCTAAATCCCGAGGCAGAGGGAATTGCAGCTTTGCCTCTGTCACCCTACCAAGCTCAAGGATAGATGCCTTGCAACCTGCAGACATAAAGTCATAAAGAGTAAAATCAGTGGAGGTGAAATGGATCTGGGTTGCACCAGTGTAATTGCCAAAAATATGACCCATTGTGTTCCAGCTTCACAAAGATCAGGAGTAAAGGAAGCCTATTTTCATCTAAATTTAAACTTATTTGAAAATACGAAAAGAGTACTCAAAACTTGTTTCGCCTTTCTGAGTTTTAAGCCTAATTCCACTCTGAGTCAGAAAAACTGGATTTTCTCCAACCTTCAGAAATTTGTTGTCATGAAAGTTTCTAGCAACAGAGGAAGCTGCAAGTGAGGTTATGGCCCAGTTCTCCTAGCTACTGTACCAGCTCAAGGTAATGGATGGTCTCTCCTGCAAAGGACTCGCAATAAAAATAAAAAAAAATAGATACAGAAAGTGGCAATGGAAAGAGAAGCATAGAGGTGAAGTGACTCAATAAGGTTACTTAGCAGAGCTAAGAGTTGAATACAATTCTACTCGTGCTTTCTCCAAGTAACCACTAGAAGAGGCCATAGATATCCCTCAGTTTTTTCAGGCAGTCCCCCACTGTTTTATGAACAGCTATAAATGAGTTTGAGCTCATTTGTTATTTATAGTACCCATTTTGCACATTTATGTAGTTGGTTGTATATAGGAATATAAGTGTAGCTGGGATTTGACTCATTTCTCCTGCAGTCTGTGCAGACTCCTTCAGCCCTCTGACAAAAGAGCAACTAGAGTTGATAATCTCTGGGGCAGCCCCAGGCAGTTTGAGGAGAAAGAACTTTGACAGTATTGTTTTCTTGACTCAAAAAGAAAATAAGAACTAAATAAAATCTGAGAGTGATAGCCCTCATGGAAGTCTACACATCCTTTTCCCTCCCAGCAGCAGAGAAACTAACCAGAGGTGAAGCACCTCAAGCCTTCTCAGACCTAGGGTAAAGAAGAACTTAACTCCCCTCACTCCATGCTAACAGGCATGGGTGTCTCCAGTCATTGAACCCTCATGGAAGAGTTAAAGTCATGCTGCTTGCAAGCCTAAGAGTGAATAAATAAATGTATTACCATGTACTTTTGCAAAAGGGAGCAGCAGCACTCATAGCTCGGGTGGATACTGGCAGTCACAGATTCACTGGGTAGGTGCTGACTGGTGTTAAGGTGACATCCAGCTCTTACTGGCCCAGCTGCCAGTTTCCAGCCCTCCCAGCATACTTCCTGTCCAAGGGAACCAAAGGACTCCTTTGCCTGCTCCAGAGGTACCAGTTACTCTTTAAAATTGCCCAGCTGACCAGCGTAGTTCAGTGGGGCTCTGAGAGACTGTTCCCAGCCTTTCCTTAGCTTGCTGACACTTCTGCTCTAGACAAAAGGAACTTTTTCTGTGCCAAAACCCCCACTTGATTTTCTAGCCTGACCTGGAAGTAGATACTTTTCTTCCAAACCTTTCCTGCCTCCTGCTGGGCTCTACACACTTCCATCTTTGCAAACACTTTGCCTTGAAGAAGGCTATTTTCAGGGAAATTGAGGGATCATGAAGGATCACTGTGTGCTGGAGATCCCCTTCACTGCTATGACAATTGTCTGAAAAATTCATTATCTCTGTCAAGAGTGTCACTTACCACACAGTGCTCTCCAATATCTCGAGGGAAGGTCACAAAAAACAACCAAGGAGCTGGGAATCTGGTGGTCACCAGTAAGGTTAGACAGGACAGAAGATGTGGTCATGGTCTCCCATGAGATGGGAGAGAGATGGAAGTCAGACATCCAAAAGAGGTGGGTACAGACTTCCTCTGAGTCAAAAGTCTGATATGCCAATGAAGGCTTTGTTTCTGATACCTCCCCTAGTGCTGGGAAATGATGTAGAAATACGGATTTATCCCCCGACCAACACAGTTTTTGCCAGCTTTATAGATGTACCTTTCCTCTTCTGCAGTTTTAGGCTGTGCAGCTACCAAGATAATTCTAGAAAGTTGAGTTTTTTCTTCTGTATAAAAGGTCTCATCTTGTTTCCAAAAGGACTTGTTTTTCTTCATAGATAAGATTTTATAATTTGTCCTTCCTCATTTACTGTAACATTGTAGTTTCTTAATGGTCAGAAACCAAGGACCTAATATTCGAGTGTCGAGGACCACAAAAAAAAATTCCCTGTGAAGTGAACAAGATCTGTGTGTGTGTGCTCACACCTTTGAAAATCAGGCTCTCTTGTGCTTTGCTATCAAAATGATTGGCACCAGTCGTATCCCTAGACAGTGAGATCTATATGAAAGTATTCCTCCTTCAAAATCTTGTCACTAATTCCAAATCACATTGCTTCAAGACCCTGTCAAAAATATATTAAATTTCTACCTAATCCAGTCCAGTTGCTCTGCAGAAGAACACTTTAATATACTCTGTTCAACCTGGTTAGGCTATTCATATTCTCCATTCGATTAGGCCAGCTCTACTTTTGATCACATCGGCACCAGAACAAAGACCATTTCCCAGATATGGTCTCAGGACATTCACTGTTTAATACCTCCAGTCAAACTGCTGTTTTGATGCTTTTCCTTCTGTTCTCCAGTCCTCTTCCTACATTTCATATAGTTTTCAAAGGATGTCCTTCTATGGTGCTCTGTGAGACTTTCTTCCACCATCTTATGGAGGGCTCCCAAAGTGAGCGGTGATTTGCCTTCTCTTCAGTCATTATTCTTTATGTGCACCTTTGCAAAATCAACAACAATCTCTTTATGAATGCAGTGAAACTGTTAATTCATAAACCAATATTAGCATTTCACCTGTGGCCTTTCCCTGGGAAAATGGAATGACAGAGGGTGTCACAACAGTGGTTAGGGAATTCTCCCAGGTTTTGTTGGCTGTGCTTACATCAGACCAGCTTGAATGTGCCCACCCACCCACAAGCATATATATTTTATAACAAATTTTGTCCAGATAGTGAATGAAAATCAAAAGGGCTGCACTGCCCTGTGACATATCTACCAAATGGCCAGGAGAAAAACTTAGCATTAACCTTCAATAAATGAATGGATTATATTGCAAATAATAAGATGGCTAAATATAGGCATGATCTATGAATTAAACATTGCCTAACTTTGCATGATGCTAATTTATTTTGGCATATCGTGATGGTTGCACTGTGGCTGTGTCCTTCTGAATGCTTTTTAATTGTCCAGTGGTTGTCCTTTGCAATCCAGCTGCTGGCTAATGTAAAATATACAGTAACCCATGTCAACACAACATACACAACTGCACACACACATTGTGTACCAGACCCGGGTGACACTTTGTGAGGTACACATAGACAGACAGCATTTATGCATACATGGCCTCATTCATTTAAAAAAATATAAAGCAAGATTGAGTTCTTGAACTGATTAGAAATATTGTGTGTAATGACCGCAGACTAAAGTTTTCTGTGCCTTTCCAAACAACAAACCATTAGCATTCCCCATGTAGTGGAATGTTACCCTAGTCTTAGCGGTAAATGTCTTGCACTTGGACTTCTGTGAAAACAAGAGGGAGGCCTCTGCCAAGAAAAAGCAGCCTTTATCCTGGGTGCTCTACAACCACAGAAGAAGAATGAGCCACTGCTCCAAAGGCACTCTGAGGTACAGGAGAGATGAGAACAGGTTGCAAGTAAATACACAGAGAAGGGACTTGCCCCAAATCCCGGGGGCACGGCAGCTCCTGTAAGGTTCTGTCGGAGCGCAGGATGAGCCTAACTCCAGACAAGAGACAGGACAGGCATTGGTGGGAAGGCAGCTTTAGGAATAATTAAAGATGTGAGAGGCTGCTGGAAGACAGGGAATTTGCAGAGGAGCAATGAAGAGCTGAGAAGTCCCCACTGCAGGGTGCAGAAGGCGTTGTGCTGAGTCAGGAGGATGTGCTGAACCTCCCCAGCCAGGGTGCCATGGAAGGGCACTCACACCATGGCAGGGATACCCCATGTGTAAGCACAGGGTGCACATTCACCTGAAGGATGCTCAGCATTGTGAGAACTTTGCTTTTACACAGCACAGTCACTCAGAGCATGGCCAGTTCTCTGTGGCACATGACTTTGTCCTTACATGTTCATTTCAAATACAGAGGCACTGCAAGTGCCATGCTCCTTTCAGCCAGAAAGGCTGTTTGATCCATAAACATGCTTTTTACTCTTTTGGTCCTCTTAGATGCCCACCTGTGCCTTAGAACTATTTCTTGAGGAGGACTTTCAAATGCTCCAAGGGTGCTTGTAACCCTCTCCAGTCCCAGAGTTTAACCATATCTGTTCTTCTCCCAGCCAGAAAATGCATCTGAGAACAAAGTGCCAATGCTTTCATACAAGACATTGTGCATATCCCTGACATGGTGCTGACTGTTCTGCTAAGACACATAAATTCAGCCTCTAGCACCTTCCCCAAGTTCCAAATGCATGGTCACCCAGAAGGAATGTGCAAAAAAAGGGAAAAAAGAATATTTACCATTGGCCACTGTTAGAGGATACACAGTGTCCTGTAAAACCTCCTGGATCAAACCAGGCACAATACACCCTGATAATCCTTCCTCCTGAATTACTTTATGCAGATCCTGCTCAAGTCTGTCAGGTGCCAATATCAATGATTTGGTTCATGTAAGGGAGGGTTGGAGAGGGGATCGTCCCCTTAAATGTGTTAACACTTTTTCTATGTTCTTCCCCTTTTTTGATTTCAAACTCAAAATATGGAATATTGTGTGACTCTAGATCTTCAGAGAAGAAGATCAGCCAGCTTTGGAACATAGCAATGTGCTTCTAAGCAAGTGGCAAACACCACCTCAAATACACAGCCCTAGAAGATGTGCTCAGTAAACTAGTGTAACTTTTTTTTTTTTTTAAATGAAGAGATGAGCTTCCCATTGCTCTCTGTCATGTAAAGCTCATTATGGAGGCCAGTTCCACCAGCTAATCCCTGTGTTTACCAAAACTGTATACTGAGAGCTCGGAGAAATAAAAGCAAATGCCAAAATATATAAAAAAAAAATACTGGAAATTATATGTGTAATTCTTAGGGCAAATTAACAGACATTACTTGTACAAGTAGCCTGCAATGTCCTTAAAAATATTCTTTAGCTGAGGAAAAGTTTTCTGACCTTTGGAGGAAATGCTTGCTTCTAGCTATGACTAAAAAGAGATTTCCTTCTTTCTCTGTTGTGTTAAGAATCTTTTCTTCTTATAAAGAAGGCACCACAGTGGTTTATAACTGTCATAAAAGCCTGCAATCCTTTTGAGGTTAAGCTACTCAGCTATTCAACTTTTACTACAGAAACTTTGAAATTCAAAAAGAAAAAATAATGTAAGTTTTTGAAGGACATGTGTTGCTGTAGGTGATCCTGTTAATTAAAAGTGATTGCCTGCTAGGAAATCATACTTTAAAAAGTTTCATGAATTTATTAGAACCCTGAAGGTATCTTTGTATGCACAGGGCTTTACATGCCATTTATGCAATTTTGTTTCAGATCTGTTTAAAGCTTCACTGACGCTCCCTGAGCAGGGAACAGCACTGCCAGCATTTCTATGTATTTTGGCTAATTGAATTATGTGAAAATACATACTAATGAAGCTTTACCAGTGATGTTTGCTGAGGATAGTTTAAGTCTCATTTTCTTCTATATTAGCAGTATCTTTCTGTTGCAGATTTACCTTTTTGAATGGCACACATTCCTATAGGTTTTTGTGCAGAAACTCTTTTTTTTTTTTTTGCAGTTATTTAGTAAATAGTCATGTGAATGTATATGTGAAGGCATGTCAATTGACATGCAGCTTTCTACAGAGATGAAAAGATAAAGAGTAAAGTATGATTTGAGATTAAAATATACTTGGTTTTTATTAGGAGAGAACAACTTCAAATGGAAAACTAATTAAGATCTATAGTAACAATTTATTTTTCCTGCTACTAGATTTACAGATTGTATTTTAATTGGTCATTACTTAATTATCCATTTCTGCACAAATCCATCTGGCAATATTCTTACATAGACCTTTCCTCAGCAATGCTTTACTGCCCCTTGACAATGGTGTTTGAGGGATAAATGATTGAGACGGAGCAGTTGTTTACTGTGTGAGGGGGTTTTAAGCTGAACCATGGGAAATATCAAAGCTGAGGTGTATGAATCTATTGCACTGGAGATGTGTGGGGATCCAAATCCCTGTGCTCACCAACTGACTGCAGGTAACTCAAGTTTGTGGCCACTTCACAAAAGCAATCAGCTTAATTGCCTAATAAAAATTGTGGTGGGGTTCGCTGCTCACATCTTCTTTTTCAGGTTAGACATTAGAAAACTCTTTTTTTCCTTTCTGTCATGTCATTTTTGTACTTTATAGTGTATTGCATAAACTAACCCAATGTGCAGGCAGCACCCTGCCTTGGTGTAATATCAAATACTGAAAGGTTGAAAGGAAAAAAAAATCCTCTGTGACTCTTACCAGCCAAGAAAAAAGAGCTGAGGAAAAGTAACAGGAGATTTATGAAAGTTCGCCGTACACTTTGATGAATGTGTGGGCAGGTAATTTTGCACATGCTTTGGAATATGTTGTCTGTTACAGAGAAATTTATGCATCCCAGAATTGCTTTGGAATGATCAGTGCCGGGGAGTTGTTCGGGCTTGACTGGGCAGTTGGTAATGTTAACATTCATCTGGAGCCACTGCACTCGCCTTTGCTGAGCTTGTCCAGACTCACACTATTTTAAATAAAATCCCAGTACAGCTCTAGACGGTTTTTTTAACATAACGAAACATAATTACAAATTAAAGTATTAACAGCATAATTAATTTTTTTAAAAATAATAGCAAACAGGGAAAACTGCCATTTGGTATAATTAATTTCTTTTTTTTAATCTAGAGTCCTTTTAGATTATTGTGCTTTGTATCAGAAAGACTGGAACTGAATTTTTTCAAGATGGGCTTCCCCTGATATTTATAAAGTTTAATAGTGACATCTTCAGAAATGTAAATATTTAGGGTTTGCATGTGGGTGTGCATGCCCATGCATTTCAGAGTTCTGCCTAAATTTTGCCTTTTGAAAGCCAGAATCTGCATTTATCTGTCTACCTGCTGTGGTATGAACAGTTTGTTGTGTAATGCATGAAAAAGGTTTGTGAATAATAAAGCCAAGAGTTAATACTTTAGAGGATGGTATAAAGTATGGTAACAAAAGCAAATATTCAATTTTTTCAGTCTCCCATTAGTACTAGTACTGTCGATCTAGACTGTAATGTCTTCTAGGATTAAATAAAAGTGTCAGTTCATCTGAATGACTGAGTGAATAATGTATTAATGTGCATTTGATGTGCCCATTTACGAATATGTATCTGCCAAGCCCAGTAAAAAAATTCCTTCTACAGAGAGTCTTTCTTTCAGAAACGATACCTCTTGAGGCATTAGAAACAAACAGGGCTTTTCCCTCAAGCTCTTACAGTCCCTCTTCACCATCCAAAGTAATCAGAAAAACATTATTGACATGTCAGTGAATTCATCATTAAATAATGATGAATTACCACTTCTATCACAATAATAGCAAGGTGTTTCAGAAAACTTAAATGAAAGAAGGCTGCAGGTTAAGGGGAAGACTTTTGTTCAGTCATGCAAGAGATGTACATAATGTGGAAGAAAGCATCTGTAAAGACCCTGTGCCTTTTGAAAAAATTGTAACTCCTGATCAACAGAAAAGAAGCATATTTTGCATTTTGTCTTATTTATCTGTCATGCCTCTTTGCTCAGTGCTAGTGTCTTGAAACTGCTTCTGCAGCAGGAGTCACAGCCAGTTCTACTGTAAGTTCTCTGCCACCAGCACACACTCAAATACTCACCAGCTGTTTTGCTCTGAAAAGAAAAAAAAGACAACCTGGTGCTGTTACCAAATGCCAAGACCCTAGTTGAGATGCAGACAATGTCTCCAGGCTCCCATTATGTTGCCTCAGTCCTGAGTGCTGAAGAGTATCGATAAGGGGCACAAAATAAAAGAGGGAAATCAAGAGACGCTGAGTAATAGCCCTTGGAATCTTTGTTATTGTTAGATTTACAAATAACACTAACTGGTTTGGGTAGAGAAGGGAAAGCAGTTTGCAGTTCAGCTTTGGCCTTGATACAATATCATTTCTCATTTGTGGAAAAAAGCATATTTGAACACTGAGAGTCATCGTGGTACAATGCAAGTGAATAAATCAAGGCTTCTGTATTAAAGGGTCAGCCCCTCCATACCCCTGTAAAAGGGGTGGCAGTGCTAATGCTGATGTAAAGCTTATCCCCCTGAATGCACAGGGCACTGTATGTGCATCGAGAGAGAGGAGAGTTTTGTGTCCTGAGTATTTTCTATCTTGCAAGATCATCTTTCCTCTGTGCCAGGCGTTTTTTCATCTCACTTTATATTTTCCCTGTGGCTAGTAAAACCTTATGGTTTTCAACTCAAATGAAGATTTACATTGAGATTCTGGATTTTGAATGAAAAAACTCTAGATGCTGAAAGGCTTTTTTTTTTTTTGTGGGGATGTCAGCTTGTGTGAGCAATTTTCAGCCTCTAGAAAGAAATGATAGTTACTTGCTCTTAAAAATGGCACCACACCCAAAGCACTTTAAGCATCAAATATTATGTTTTACTAAAAACCAAAAAGATTTCATCTTAAATGCTTGTAATTGGAGCCCCTTTCTGGAAGAGGTGCCTGGCACTCATGCACTCAGAAGACTTTCTAGTCTTTGTCCCTGGGTGCTGTCTCTCTCTGAGGGAAGTCTGGTACTGCTGCACCTTTTCCTAAGTCCTTGCTACATCACTGCCCTTTATCCATTCCAACAAAGCTGTGGTGGCGTGGTAGTCCCACTTCCCTGTCCCACTGGTGCCATTTGCTGTCATCCCCAGAGCAACAGACTTCAAAATGCAAAACAACTGCGATGATCAAAAGGTCCGTTTAGAGCACTTGTTTTAGTTGGGTTGTAGACTCAGGTGGACAAAACTGTCCTGCTTGATTCAGATAAATTTTGGCCATGTCTGAACAAAAATGAAAGCTAAAAATGATGAATTCAAGGGAAAGCTGTAGGTTTGCCATCTCTGCACGTCTCTGTAAATACGTGGGCTTATTGTGACACTACTGAACTTGGAACTCAGTCCCCCACACACATCTCTGGTTTCAGGTAGGGTTGTTATCTGTCTTCTTCCCAATCACACTGCCCAGTTTGGCCCACACACAGACTGATCTGTGCCTGCACAGCAGGCCTTTGTCTGAAGTGACTTGGGTTCTGTATTTCCAAGGTAGCAACCCTAGGTGGAGCAATAAATACTCTTTCCTGGCACCGTTCTTCTCCTCAAGATGGCAGCTTGCATCCCATTATTTTTAAGGTAGCCCATTGAAGCAGGCTGTTGCTTTGAGACAAAACCACAAGGAAGTGCTGTATGTGGTTCCTGGGTAAAACACACCATGATTTCCCACCAGACTTGTATTACAGTAGAGGTTTAATCCTTCCCCAAAAGATACATCTTTCTTGAGACTCAGTTCCAACCAGTAAAAGATGGGTCATTCAGAAATTTAAAAAAAAAAAAAAAAAAAGGGAAAACAGACATGGCTCTTTGCAGTTAGCAGTCCCGACAGAACAGCCTCCCCAGCCTCTGGGGGATCAGGTAACAATGGGGTTTGATAATACTGCCGGAGTTTATTTGAGGGATGTTGACAAGCCTAATTGCTTGGCAGCTCCGAGCAGCTGTAGGGCCCCTGGCTGGTCCTGAAGGGGAGGATGGGGGGGAGATTAACTCTTGGTTTGCCTGTGGGGTTCCTCATCACAACCAGAACACTGCCTGAGAGAGGGTTACTGTGACACCAGGCTGGGAGAAACACTCAGAGAAAGCATTTGAGTCTGAATCATGGGAAGTGACTGAGAAAGATACTGATAGGATGTAACAGTAGCAGAAGAATGGATAATGTATTTTAAATGGATAGCAGGTCTAGAAGTGGCCTTTCTGCATGTGTCCACTGCACATTTAAAGTAATGTGCAGCACTGTCAGTTCTTGCAATGGAAGCTTTTTCCTGTGTTATCCAGATAGTTGCCTGAAAACGAACAACAACAACAAAAACAAAAAACAAAAACAAACCAACAACAAAAACCAAAAACAAAACAAAAACAAAACAAAACCAAAACAAACAAAAAACAAAGCCAAAAAAAACCACAACCAAGGCAAAAAACCCATGACAAATCATTTCTCTAACAGAGACAATGAGTGAACTTCCCTCAGCAGTCTCTCCACCATTAATTTCTACTTTTCACTGAACTTTGACTTTTAAAGCAAATTCTACTGAGAAACAGAAGTGAATGGGGAAACATACCCAATATCATCATTGCTGTGATACAAAACATTGCAGATGTGAGAATTTGCATCATTTCCACTCTGTGTTCTACCCTACTGAAAATGGGTCATTTGCAACTCTAGCAGCAGGTATATAGCTGTAACATGGCAGAGTAAAGTTATTTTGGGAGTTTCAGTCATGTATTTCCAGATTATTTTAGTGAAAGTGAAGTCCCCATTTTGCACTATAGCAGTGGTTTTGCAAACAATGTAGTTATCTCATGTGGAAAATAAAACACACAATTCTGCAGTTGTTTTGGAACACAATAAAACTGCCATTCTCATTAGGCAGTGACCATTTGATACAGAAATCCCTGAATTATGTCTTAAAATTCTGAATTAGTACTTGGCATTTCAGCCTTTTGTGACTCGTACTAGCAGAAGACTGAAGAGCCAGAATTTTAGCAGAAACCAAGAAGCTTGCATCTCTTCACCATCACTGCCAAAAGGTTTGCATGGTGTTAGCCACAATAACTTCCTCGTCTCAATTCTCTGTCAGTTGGGATGCAATCCTTAAAATTTGGCATGCAAGGGCAGCTCTAAGTCAGCCCACTTGGCACAACCACCCCAGGCCCCAAGGATTTCTAGGATTACTATCTTTCAGAGAGACCTCAGCTGTGGCATACACTGTTATGACTTCTTCCTGCCATGTACATAAGCTGTCCACATATCTACCTTGTCCAAAACAGGTGTGCCATCTCTTAGTTAAGCGTCAAAAGGAAGTATATTCCTTCCCTTAGTCATTAATGAATTCTTCTCCTTGATTACATATTTATTTGAGCATTTAAAATAGTGTTCTGAACACATGCCTACAACATTTCTTCGTGAAATCAGGAATTTCAAGTCCATGTCATCTGTATGCTCTGCACATAGGAAAGATTTTAATTCTTTTTACTGACACTTGGGCTTTAGTGCAAGGGTTTCTAAAGATGAGCTAAAAACCCTAGGAGATCTGTGAGTTATTTCTAAGGAATGCCTAAGAAAAATGTACTGCAAATAATTGCATTTTCTTTTGTAAGCACCTAAATATTCAGCAGAAACATTTTTCAAGGGTTACAAATCAGAAGCTGTTGAGAGCTCCTGCTTCAGTGTGTTCTTTCTGGGAATGCAATTCAGACACGCCTGCCGAAAAGATGACTCCCTGAGCTCTGAGCACACTGAAAGCTTCCTTTGCACAACTCATGTGACTTCTTTGTGTTTGTCATTTGGCTTGGATCAGTGAATCTCACACAGTGCATCATTTCTGATAGGAATGGCCAGAAGTGCTTATATATCAATCCACACCGTCTGCTAGTCAGGGAGTATTTTGGCCCCACCTCTCTTTGGTGCAGACCTTTGGATTTTTCCTTTGGTGATTTGCAATGCTGACTTTTATTTTCTTGGCAATGTGTAAACTCTGAATAGGACAGAGCTATTTTTAGCTGTACATCAACACATTTAAAACAAAGAAATAATTCCCAGTACCCATACATGAGCTAAAGTATAGAAGGATTTTAGATACCTAGTAAACTCAAGTTCCTTTAATGGCTAGCAAGCTGACGGTTCATTTTGCACTGTAAAGTGCAAAACATGCTCTCCTGTCCCTTTTAAATAGTCTCTCCTTTCATCACTTCTATCAGAGAAGAATACTTTGTCTTTGTTTACTAGGTGCCTTGTCCTCTTAGAGTGCTCAGAGGATTGATAAAACTAATCAGTTCCAGCATTTAAGATACAGTAAATGACACAATTACCATCTGTGTATTAATGTACATCAAGGTGATTAATTTGATTTTCTTCCAGCTCAGTGAAAAAGAGCACAGTAAGGTAAAAGAGGCCCTGGATTCCCAATGAGTATTTTCTCCTGCACAATTTTGTTTTCCACCCTAGATGGTTTTTCTTTTCTTTTTTTTTTTTTTTTCTTTTTTTTTTTTTTTAATGCAGCTCTTAATTCCAGGCCACCCTAGAGCATGAGCCACCCAAAATGGCATTTATGCCAAGACAGTGGAAGGCCACAGCACTCTGCCAGCAGTGTCCATGTGATTTCCAGGGCATAGTAAAAGCCTACAGTGCTATGTAGTGCCCTGAGGACTGGGACACGAGCTGCACATTAAAAGTAATGTCGGCTTACTTCTAGTCCCTCAGCCCACAAACAGCTTTGTTCCTAAGCAACATGTTAAGGACAAATAACTGCTTAAAACATTTCCAGGTAAATACTTTGAGGCAGCACTAATTTGAAATACCAGAGATCTGCTCAAAAACAACCTGAACACTTGTGTAGATATCCTACATCCGGCCTTTTTTCCTAATGCAGTTTAGAGCTGGTTGTGGATGCTGCATCCTGGGAGGGTTCAGGGCCAGGATAGATGGAGCTCTGAGCAACCTAGTCTAGTGGAAGGTGTCCCTGCACAGGTCAGGGGGGTTGGACCTCGATGGTCTTTAAGGTGCCTTCAAACTCAAGCCATTCTATGGTTCTATGATTTGCAATCCTTCATTTCAGTTGACTCATCCAGACAATGGGGACAACCATAACAACTCCTGCAACAGCCAGGGACCACTCCAGCCTTCATTTTCTGGCGCACATGAAGGCCCTTAAAGGCATGTGGTTGAAGAACAACTGGAGTTTTATTTTGTCATTAACTCACCTTTTGGCCTTGAGCATGTTATTTACACTCCTGGTATCTTGAGTGAAATGGTTGAAGGCGAGGGGTTGCGGATGGATGGATGGATGGATGGATGGATGGATGGATGGATGGATGGATGGATGGATGGATGGATGGATGGACGGACGGACGGACTGGCCACGGACTCCTTCCTGAGCAGGGCAGCCCGTTGCAGTTTCCCTCTGCACACATAGGAATGGGATAGCCTTAAGTGGACCCAGCATGGCCAAGTGAGCACCACTGTCTGCCTGCAATTCCCCCATTTCCCGGCTCTTACACGCTTCAGTGCGAGGAGCTTGCTCCTACTGACGTGCTCGTGTCCCTCCGAAATACTTCGTGGCGCTGCCAGCAGATGTCAGCAAGCGATAATAAAACGCAGTCCCGAGCCTCGCAGCCGAGCGTGAATTTGGGGTCGCCTGCACCCAACCTGCGCTGCGACCTCGGGCCATCCGAGCCATCCCATCACCCATGGCATCGTCACCCAGAGCAGGAGCCGCGACCGCCCGCAGCCACCTTCCAGCTGCCTTCTGGTGGCGTGATCCCCTCCTAAAACTGCCCTGGAGGAGGGAAACTGCGGGGATGCCAAGACCAGGCCCCCTGGGGAAAGGGGTACTGCCCACCAGGCGACCCGGGCCGGGGGAAGACAACAGGGCTGGCACTTTCCCACTAGTAAAGGAAATGTGCCCAAAGCACCGGCGCTGGGAAGCCCTCACCAGCACCTCTTGTTTTGCCACATACAAATAGCCAGCATGTCACCGGCTCTGCCGACAAGCCACCGCTAAGGAGAGCAGACAAAACAACAACAGAACCAAACTGTAAAGCTCTGTCCCCAAACTCTCACTGGACAGGTTTAAGAATCACTTCAAGTGGCAAAATAGCATCGCAGCAATCCCCGTATAGCGGTGCTTATATCACTGTGACATGCTTTTATATGGGTGTAGGTTTAGATTTTCACATGGCCAGAGCCAGAAGTGGAAATGGAATGCCTTCAACTCAATACTGAACATCTTCATAACCTCAAATAGATCTGCTGGCACCTCTCAGAAACACTATTTAATGTAAGCAGGAAGTTTCATACCAGGACTTTTTATCAGCTGTTGGGTATAAGAGTAGTTTAGTTCTTACTGTGGTTTTAGTGCTCCAGGCAGAAAAACAGGTCCCAGAAAAACGTCCTGCAAGTTATTTGCTGACTACTGACTCAATCCTGGCCTCATAGTTATTTGCTGACTACTACCTCAGTCCTGGCCTCACTAGCAGAAATAAGGGTGAGGTAGCAAATTCTAATTCTTTGTGCACTTCTTGATGAAAAACTCGTTCCCTCTTCAAGGAAATTGGAGCCATGTGAGTGTTGAAAAGGCAGGTGGAAAAGTGCTGTCCATTTGCTACAGGAGATTGAAGCAAAGTACCACAATTAAGCTTGGAATAATCTGTGTTTGCACTGAGCCCCAGAGGCTTTCAGGAAAGCAGAATGAAATCAATGTCCTGCAGCTGAAGTTTTGAGTGAACCACCAAACCCTGGAAGCAGACAGGTCAGCACACACCAAGAGACAGCGCTGTGTTGAAGTCTTCTTTGTGGCTCTTTGGAAAAATAGATAATTTTCTCACTCAAGGCCACACATCAAGTTGTTACTCAGATTTCCAGCCTTTACAGAAAGACTGGAAGGCATCTGATTAAAGCAAACAGATTACAGAAGCATTTGATTTGAAAGCAATGAAGGAAACTTTTTAATAGAATTAAAAGACATTTGAGTAGCATCATCTGGCCTGGTACCTTTTGCCTGACTTTTTTCTTGTCATTGGGCTTTCTTTTCAAGTCTCAACTATCCACAAAGAAATCTTTCTCACATAGTTCAACCCTCATATTTCACTGAACGTGTTTGTCTGTGCTGGATAATTTACATTTTTTGGCCCTGGTTTGAAACCCATTTCAGGTGGTTTGGAATTATCTAAGCCTGAAAATGGATTGGAACCCATGCACAAAAATATGAGTATGCCAAAGGCTTTGCCAATTCTGTCCCAGCTGTCTGAATTGTCACCAAGCACAGAAAATACTGTCCCCAAAGGAATTGCTCCTTGATATTTATAGGCTGCTAAAGTGAAGCAAAACCAAACCCTTCTGCCTTGGTCCTCTCAGGGAATTCTCCAGGCAGGCAGTACTTCATCTGTGCTCAAACCAATGAAGAAGATGGATGAGAACAAGAAGATGGAAATTTATCAGTACAAATTCTAGATGATGTCAGGAAGTTATAAGAAATTCCCTACTTATAATCTACATATGGGAGGAATACAGGGGAAATAGGCAGTGTGGAGATGGGGCTGGAGGTCATCTAGATATACTTGTGCACTGGATTTAAGTCCCTTTGGATGGACCAGAAAGTCTAAAGCACAGGTTACAGAAGCTCCAGAAAGACTTATAGTTTCAGGAGTAAAGGACGTAAGAACATTGCTGAATAAGATTTACAATATCAAAGTTGGAAATCAAGAAAATTAGGTTTAAAGACCAATTTACAGTATCTTACATCTTATTAATTACAGCAGCTGATTCTTCAGGTTCCCATGGTGCATTTATAAAAATTCACCCAAAGCCGAAAGATATCACCAGCATTAATGTTTACGTCACTGAAACCAGGCAGAGCAGGTTCCCACGGAGCTTAGCTTGGTATTTTCTTTTATGCTACATTGCTATTGCTACAGTAACCCCAAGAAAACATAACACCAAGGGTGTTTGCACAGGTGTATTTGTTATTGCAGGGTTTCTCCCGAGGGCTCCAGCAGGGAGGAGTGAATACAGGTGTGGGAGGCCAGCAGGGCCTGACACCCACAACACGGCTCCCTGTCACCCCACCCTCTCCCTTCTGCCCCTTACCTTCCTACAGAAATACCCCTGGGACTATTTATTGCTAAACTCAGCAAGGGAGGCTGTAATCTGACAGGTTTACTGGTGCCAGTGTGACTTTTTCCACAGGGTTTCCACAGGGCTGAGATCCAGTCCTGAGGTTGTTATTTGCCTATCCAGCTTATTTGCTGTAAACTTAAACATGTACTTGCAGGATTGAAGCAGGTGTTTCAATTCTGTGCCTGAACAGAGAAGCATTTAAATGTGTGCTTAAATGATTTGTGGAACTAAGGCCTGGAAACCCCCAATTTCTCCTCAGCATAAAGAAAGAATCAACAAATGACATGAGAAGTTAGTCATGAAGTTCGGAGAATTACCTGGAAGGAAATTCAGGGAGGAGGAAAGTTAAAAAAAAAAATGAAAAAGAAAAACAAACCCAAAACTCTTCTCTAGCACTTCATTCTTACTGAAAATATCCACAGTTTCCAGAAGAATTTAATCTGTTTTCCAGTATCCACCAGAATAACAGTCTTTCTCAAAACACCAGCACAGATGCAACATCAGATGCGATGTTCTGACAGTGCAGGAAACAACCTTTGCCATCCAGCAGGAAAAAGGTCAGATCCTCTTTTCCCTCTTTCTGCTCAGAGAACCCTCAGAAAACGCTGCTGTAAGGACTCTGCTCAGGTGTGAAAACTTTCCCTGTCCCACGGTTGTTTTTCCCTCAGCATGAGGAGATGGACCTAGCAAAGCTCTTAGCCCAATCAATGCCTGGAATGATAATGCAAACTGTTCAATATATTTTTTTCTAAACATTTGATTCTCTGCTTAAATGTCGTGTTCCTTCTCCTTTAATTACACATATAACCTGCAACTATGGGTTATTCCTCTAATCCAGAATCATATATTTTTATTTTTTAGTGGGATGTTTGTTATGAGGAAGAAGAGTCACACAGTTTCAGCATTTCACCCAGTTCCTTCTAACTTATTATCCCCTCTTCACTCTGTTCAGACCTCTCACTGTTCCTTTCTTTGTCTTGTCAGGTTTCTCTTTCAGTGACTCAATTAACTCTGATGGAAAGTTCTTTCAGCTGTTTTCCTCACTGCTGCTCTATCTTTTTTTTCCTCACTGCTGCCCTATGTTTTTTTCCAGACAAAACAAGGGTACATCTCAGCTGCTGATGCACTGTTCCCAGCAGCTCCTTTATTCCAGGAAGGCAGGCATGTGGGAGGCATTTAGGCAATGTCCCCTCTCCTGTGGAAAAGGAGGCACTCATGGGTTTCTCCAAAATTTTCCAAGTCTGTTACGACTTCTGTCCCAACCTCTCTTTGATCACTCTGGAGTCATCATGAGCACAAACCCCAGTTCAAGAAGGGGGAGTACAGGTCCTTTGGGAACCCCAGTGCTCTCTTTGTGTGCTGAGGGAAAATAACTCAGTGTGCCATAAGACATGGAATTTTATGATTGTGAGCAATTTTAGAGGGAATCCAACAGAACCACGAATGGAAAAAGGGCTACTTTGGCTACAGTAATATTTTCCATCGAGCAGTTGTTATCAAATGGATGGCAGTATCGGTGTTGCTGTTTTGATCCTCATACTGTGCACTCCTCTGGGATTTTGCTTGTGCTAAGCAGCAATCCAAATATCTTTTTGGCTATGTTTTAGGAGGTAGTACAGGTTCAACATGCACTTTTGAATCTAAAGCATTAAGAAAAATTATTACTTGTGATATTTGTAATCCCACTGCAATGGAATGCTTGAGAGATTGTAATATTTAGCAGGAAGGTGAGTTTTGGAGAGAACTGTGGCCAAAACTGAAGCAGGATCAAAGAGAAAAGACATCAACACTCATTGAGGCATTGAGATTTATATCACAAGCCTGACATAAACTGGAATTTACCTAAGGGTCTGAAGAAAAACCAAATAACTCCTTAGAGCAAAGCTGTCGGTATCCTCTCTTAATCTCACGTCATAGTGAGTTCTGTGATCCCTGAACAGGTATTTTTAAAAATGCATTCTTCATCCTGTTTATATAAAAATTAACATTTAAAACTTGGAAGAAAATGCAATTTTCTATGATTATACTCCTCGTACAATCTCAGACAGCTTTAAAATTGTCCAAGGTGTAGTGAAATATAAACAGCTGCGTCAGTGCCATGACCATGCATCTGTCTAAAAATTACAAATGAAGGTAGAACATATCCATAAAAATATGGATTAAGGACCCATTCTTCTAAAGGACACTCAGCTTCTACAAATTTCATTAAGGGTTAGATTGTGATACTCTTATCAGTTTCAAGTGATGTCTTAATTCTTCATTCCAATGGGATAACTCAAAGAATTAGGTATTATGCAACTTGAAAAAGGTATCACAATCTAACCTTAAAAGCTGAGTGCTCTCAATGCACGCTGGCACTAGGCTCATTGCCAAGAAAATTAATGTTAGACTTTTGAGGAAAATAACATTCATTGTTTTACATAAACTATATTTTCTACCAAAATCATATGAGAAATTTCTCAACTTATAGACTAAATCCTCTGAGGAGAGGGGAGAATAGCTCCAGTTTCACTGCCTAAGTGTCTGTTCCATTTAAAGGATATTAGCTAGCCAAATGAAAAATGCATGAATCAATCAGCAACAAGGACCTTGATCTCTAAATGAGACAATGCTGAGCTTTGAGATTTATGGTCTTGCTTCCAGAATTCCATTATTTGGAGGAACAACAACAATAACAATGGGAGATGACATCAGAATAACGCGTGTTCTTCTTTTCTTTTCCTTTCCTGTTGATCACAAGATGCTGACTTTGTGTCATTCACCCCTGTCAAATGAGTAAATGTGCAGTGCTTTAAAACCTCACCAGATGCACGCTGGGTTCAAAATAAAATGAGAATATCTTGAATGGAAGGACATTACTGCCACTTGCATTTTGCACTGCTAATCAGTTTATCCACAGAGCAATTAGCTATTTCTTCCCTTTTGCCTTTTTTTCTTCGGTGAACTGAATTTCTTTTGATTTTTGCACAGAGAAAACACTGGTGGGAGTCATACTTCACTGGTGTAAGGCAGACTGTAAGGATTTCATTCTAACCGCTCATGATTCTTGTTTTCTTTTCCCTGTAAAACTACAGTTGCCCCTTGATTTTAGGACATCTACAGTGGGTGAACTTCCTTCAGACAGTGCCTGGCAAGACCTGTCATAGCAGGCTTTAATGCTTCTGCTGTAATACCAAAAGTGAGGGAAGATAAGGAGGGGATAGATTTACTGGAGGAGGCAAGAGGGACTCTCATTAGCACCATCTGGACACAGGAACATTCACATTTTATTGTATCTTACAGTGAAAATATGCATACATTTGAAAGTGACTGTAAATATCAGATTCAAACTCAGCCCTACACTCCTTCCAGATGAGGGGATTTAGAATTTGTTCAGTGTCTTATCTTGCATGAATGGCTCCTTTCTGGGGCTGTCTACCTTTTGCAATTATCATGGCACAGCTCAAGCAGTGAGGCAGGATGGAAGGGTAAAGGATATATCAGATATAGGAATGCCCTTCTACCTTACTTCAGTAACTTACAGGTTATCCAAATCCTTCATATAATTTTAGGACACGTCAAGCTAACCAGGTAAACCTCTTCCCCTGATGACGTGAGCCTCATTTGGGATGGCAGTGAGTTTAATACAGAATACATCAAGTTAGGGAGGTAAAGAAAGAATTGAATCCCTCAAAATTTCCTCACCTTTCAGGAGTAACCCAGTAACTGGCTATCTGCAATGAAAATGGCATCCACAATGAAATCATGGCCCTGCATACCAACCTGTGTATAGAAAATCGTAAAATCCAGTGTTTAACTGCAAAACCAACAACCTCATTGGCAAGGAATCTCTTCTCAGCAACTTTGTGCATTGTTTGGAAATAAATCAGCACAGAACATTATTTACTTATTCAGCTAGCAGAGAGAAAACCCCTCCAAAGAAATTGGTGTATGTGCTTGCCAAGAGAAAACAATGCCTATTGGGGTGCCATCTCCAGTAACATGAGCAAAAAAATACACACAGATCTTAGACCTGAGGTAAATGTAGCAATAGAACTGCTAGTAAATCATTGCTTCTACATTATTAGTTGACACATTGCTGTGAAGAAGTGAAAGTGCTGATCACTCAGCTGCAGCAGTGGTGTTGTTTGTAGCCCTGAATGTATTGTTTGATCTTCTTGCTGTTCTTTGGAGAATGATCCACTGTGCCACAGTCACAAGAGCCTTCAGTTCTGGCTAAGGAATCCACACCTCCTAGCAGGAACATGAATTAAACCAAGAACTATTTCTTCCACGGATTATTTAAACTAATATTTTAATCCCCTTTCAGCCTCTATATGCCTCTATATTACTTTTGCATTTGCTTGCCCAGAAAAACATCTGTTCACCATCTCAGGATACATTTTACAGAACTTATGATGAAGACTATGAGGAGAAAGCAACTGCTTTCCTTACTTCTGACATCATACAAAAGCTGCTGGAGTCAACACAGGAATTTCCCACTGGCTTTGATAAATTTAGGATTAGACCATTTTAAAAGCAAGATTTATGTTTAAAAAAGACGATGGAAAACAGCCATGGGAAAATTTGGAAAATATGGTGGCTTAGAAACCATCTTGCTTGGAAAAATATTAGATGTAATATTAAAAATATTATATTTTTTTTAAGGCAGTCATTCATTTTGTATACTTTGAGTTAGTTGTTATTATTATTTATATATTATCATTACTGGGCGTGATTGCTTAACACAAAATTCTTATGTTTTCAGAGTTCACTTGCTCCTGCTGTTTATAGGAGCAGTTTGCTGAGACCAGCAGTCCTCAGATCATTTATTTCAGACAAACCAACCTCTCCCTGTCTGGCTGCTGCTGCTGTCCTGAGTGATGTGGCCATATAGAAGGCACTTCAATGTAGGACATCATGGCGTTGTCTGGTGCTGGTTAGTTGATGATTCAGTGCCATTTCCAAGGAAATAAGCGACACAAAAACCCCGTCTTTGTACCTCATACATACCCAGGTGAATCATGTTTTGCAGAGAGAGAGGATAAAGGAATGGACTGCACTCAAGCTCAAAACTAATCTGCAACCTTAAGAAAAAAGATCCCCATGCTCTATGGCCTTGAGGAATTAGAAAGTTTGTACAGCTTTGGGAAGAAAAACACAGTTCAGTGTGAAGGGAAACAGTAAATGCAAGCTGAAACTTGTTCCCATTTTGTGGGAAAGCCTACCTTTTATTCTGTTCCGAAACAGAATAAAATTTCTCCTCACATTTTCCTTGAAGTTAAGTGCTAACAGAGAAAAAGTATTTAAGATTAGCCCAAATGTTTTGCTTTGACTTTGAAAATTTTAAAGTGTTTGAATTAAAACACATTTTGAAATTAAAATAAAAATGTAACATCTTTAATTTGATCAGGTATTTTTCCTACATTTTTCTTGTAATCAGATTTCAAGGAATTAACATTTTCCATATAAAGTTTTCCTGAAAAGTTCCTGACAGGCAGGAAAAATATCAGGGCACAGGTACCACAGAGTTTTTTAAATACACCCCTCTGTAGCAGGTAGCTGCATGTACAATAAGGCTTTGACTGTGCTGTTCTAACCTGCTCTTAGGACAGAGTTTCTTTAACTGCTTTTGTTGCTCCAAATGTTCTTTTAGACCGCTAACTTGAAGGAAGGGTCCTCAAGTTAGGATGATCCTGTGATGACACTCCTTTATTTATCAATTGATGTCCACTGGAAAAAAAATAAGAAAAAAAAATAAAAAGGTGACTTGTCAAGCCCCCTGCAGATAGAGGAATCTGGAGATCTGAAGTTAGGTTTCCCATTTCAGAAATATATTGTACTAACTTACAGTGGCTCTTCTGTTAGCTGAGAGCATCACCCAGCTTCCAGCACGGCTACAGCTGCAGGAAAGGACTGGCAGCTAACACAGAAATGAGTAAGTATCTATTGAGATTCACTCATTACTATTAATTTCCCCATTGCTTCCAACTGATTCAGGAACTACTTATGGAAATTCTTCTTCTTCTGTCTTGCTGAAATCCAGCACTGTTGTTGTCAAACCTGCCAACAGGCGCAGCACAATGCTACTGTGATAAAATAAGTCCAATTCTTTCCCAATCTTGCTTTCCTAGGGAAGAACAGAACTCATTAAATAATTATCAACTGTGACAAGAAAGTAGCTAGCCAAACACTTGCTGCTAATCTAGGCATGACAGCAGGACTATACCTTTCAAAGCAGTAATTAGTTAGATGAACAACAACATAAGTACCAGACAATGACACGGAAAGGACTGTCCCTAAAGGGCAGATCCATTATTTGTAGGGTTCAGTGTTTGTGTGACTTATGAATGTTATTTTGCAGTATAAAATTACATTTCTCCTCTGCTGCCTTTCTCTTTGTTTTCTGCACAGTTTATGGAAGGGGACAGAGAGCAAATCTGGAGCTGAAGCCATGAGAGAGCAGATGGCAGAAGCTCCGCAAGACCTTCCTTACATTCATGAAACGAGGGTGGGTGGATAGAGTTCCCAGTAGGGCAACACCATCAGCCTACACACCCTGTCTTGTGTGGATAAGAAATCTGGTCCTTGCACCCTGCCCTTGTTTTATGCTTGGACTGATACTCACCCAGTATAGATCTGTAGATAGGTCTGGTAACTCTCATGACTTTCCTTCTCAACAGGGCAGATTCTTAGGTGGTGCAAATTGGTGCAATACAATTGAAGCCAGTGGAATAATACAGATTTATCCTCAGCACACACCAAAACAGCAGTAAGTGCCAGAGGTGTTGTCCTACCAGCTAAAAGAATTCACAAGGCCAAACTGCTGCCATTGAAAGACGAAAGCAGGATTACAATCACACGTAGAGTCAAAGCTGAAATTACACCCAGCCAAACTTGTTTTCAACTGGACTGCTCCAGTGCTTAAAGTTAAGTATACACATAAGTATTTGCAGGATTAAAGCCTTGGTTTGTAATGACAGAGCAAATCCAAATAGAGATGGATTAGCTGGCAGGGGGCAGGTGAGGTGGTCAAAGGCACACGCAGTTCATCATATGGCTCTGTAATTTACTACGCGATTATCACAACGACATATTTGGTGTGGGGATATAGATATACATGCACACATGTATACACTGAGCCAAACTTTATTGGCACAGAGGCCCCACAGTCTTTTCAAATTTAGACTCTGGGCTGCACTTGTTCCAGGACTGTGTGTCTATTGCCAACACACTGAAGCGCCTCAGGCTTCAGTCTGATTCTTTGTTTGCTTGCCCATTAAAGTTCTTATCCCACACTCCCTTTTGGCAGAAAATTTTGTTATTTCTGCTTTATGCTGGCCTAGGCCCTTCTCTTGCCTCTGTTCCTATTAACCTATAGCAGTGACAGCCAGGAGCAAACTGAAGCAGCTGGTTGGAGATGCTACTATCAGACTGAGAAACAGCTGTTGTGCAGAGGGGCCGCCCTGAAAAACTTCTATTGCAGCATTGCTGGGCTGTACTTTGGCCATTGCAGTTGGGGAATTGGGGAAAGAGAGCACTTTCATTTTCAGACATTTAATTGCTGAAAAATGCAGGGGTGTGTGCAGCATCTTTATTGGATGTCACACAGAAGTAATGCTTTCCAGGTATTTTTTGGCACTTCGCATCATTATCCTCTTACTGCCAGCATGGAATGGCCCCATGTTGCAACTCAGTGTGCAAGTGACTTCCAATTTTTCTGTTTAAATTAATATTTACCAGTTGGTTATTTTTGGCAGACTTTTATTGATAGCACTGATTCAAAACAAATAGCCAAATTCTGTAGCCCTTGGTTACAGCCTGTGACATTTGGAGTTAACTCCACTTATACCAATGGCACCAAGGGCAGCCAGGGACCTTTTCCTGCCTTTTTGTAGCCTTTTTGTTCTGTCCTTACCTTCAGATAAGAGCTGGGCAGCCTTTTGCCTTTGAATAAGTTGGGGTACAGCATTGAGTAGAGCTCCAAAATGTATTGATTGGGCACTTCTCTAAGGTATTTAATAGTCCCTGCATCTTACCCTTCAGCAACCAGTCACTTCAGAAGACCATTGTGTATGTGCAGAAGAAACTCTTGCAAAAGCCTTTAATTAGACCTTTGCTATCAGCCAAAAAAATTAACTACTGGAGTACTTTTGTATCCATCAAAAATCAGGTGGATTAATCACTTCAGACTTATTTTAGTTATTTCTCAACTAAAGATGTAGCAGTCATCAACCAGGGCATAGGACCTCCACTGTAACTTGAACAGAGTTGGAGCAAGTAAGGTACTTGAAGAAGTTGCACAGAATTTTCTGCATGTCCTGCTGTATGTTTGCCTCCACACCTCTGTAAATGTGCAGCCTTCCAGAACCCAGGATGTTGACATGAGTAAAAACTTCAGCTATGTCCATAGAAAAGCCATAAAATGGCATGGCAGTGCCTGTGTAATTGGCATGTGGGCCTAAGAACTGTTGCATTCAGCTCACATTAAGGGCTGTACTTCGAGCCACATTCCTGTTTGTCATCTTAAGGGTGGGAAACAGCCAAAAGAACAAAGTCAGCCACCAAGGCCGCCAAGCTAAGTTTGCTGTGACATTGATAAATATTCAAGCCAATGTCTTTCAAACGTTATTGTGAATCACCTTTCCCTCCTTCCTTCCCCTGCTTCAGTCATCTTGCTGGCTCAGAATATTCACCTTTGTCTCAGACCTCAGCTGCCTTCACTTTATTGCATATGATTGCTATTGTCTTTGTCTCTTCTATCCGCTTCACTGTGTCTCATTTTCCTAAAGTATCTGGCACCCACTTTTCCATAACACTGTTCCTTTGTTTCAGGAAAGCATAATTTCAGGAGGCAGCAGAAATACAGTTCCAAAGGCCACAGGGTGACATCCTCTCTCACCTGATCTTTATTCATATCGGGGTTTAACGGTACTTTTTTTTTCCATTTCTCAAGCACCCTGCAACACCCTTCCTCCCCGACAGGAAGGCACATTTTATTTCTCATAAAAATGCTTTCCTACCAATCTTCTGTTCTTCAGAAGTTTCAGAGACCTTTCTGTTAAATGCTGGTTTTCTCATGTGGATGGACCTGTTGACCTGGTTGTGGTTTATTACTGTTTTGACACTTTTTTCTCCTTCCTAGATTTGGAAGAACTGAGACTCTTTTGCTGTTTCCAATTCCTGCTGTATTGGCTTCAGCAGCAATCTTTCCAAATTTGGTTTTGAATACTGTCGTAGGAACAGTTGAGAATTCTAAATGTCTCACCTGTCTGGCTTTCTAAAGGTAGTATTTTTAACATAATACCACTAATCTTGTGTTTGTGGCTCATACATAATCAACCTGTCTCAGATATCATCAACAACACCAAAAAAAAAAACCCAAAAGAAAAAGTAGTTTCTCTCATTTCTACCAACTCAGGCAAGGATGCTGTTATGCTGTCCTTTATGTACACTTTCTTAGCCCCCTGGTGCACTGAAAAAGGGCCCTCAGTCCATTGAAATAATACAAAACCTCAGTTGCTGATGGTAGTGGTATGCGATTTCCTGTGTACGTTTTACACCAGAAGGTACAGTGCCTATTGTACATCCCCATTTAGAACTCAAACACAATGGCTCATGCAGCTGCATGGTGACCTGCCAATAAAGTTTAAGACAGCATAGACTTCCACATGAATCTGCAGATTAATGAGACAGAGAACTATCTTCTTTTTTCCCCACAAAAGGCTACTCGTGCATTCAGAATGTGCTGCAGACTAAAACCAAAGTTCAGCTCGCCACAGGAGTAGAGAGAGAAGAAACACGCACAGGATACCCTCAGAAACAGCCCAGCCCTTATGGAAAACTCCTGTGGAATTTAACACAAAACGATACGCTTTCTACAGCTTTTTTTTTTTTTTTCCCTACCATCCTATAGCTCAGATACCTCTTCTATTAAATTCTATACAATGGCTAAAAAAACTTCATATAAAAGATATAATGCTCCATAGGTTTTAGAGTAATTTTATACTGCTCTGTTACATTTCTATAGGACCCCCTTGTTTCTATTCCAATTATGTTATGCAGAACTTTTCATAAAAGGCCTACCTTATAACAGGCCCTTTCCCTCTCTTTCTGTTTTCCTTTAACAAAATGTGTAGGGAGATATACATTACAAGGTGTGTTTCTTACAACTCCATGATTTTAGGCATATTAAATTCCCATACGTGGCAAAAGCATTATTTGTCTTTCGGCTAGGAAGCTTAGTAAATTAGTGAGAAAACTGTCAAAGCCAGACAAATATAAATTTACAACTGCCTTCTCATCTAGGTTAGGCCAATGAAACAACACTAGTGTGGAAGAGGGGGAAAAAATGAGCTTTCAATATTTTTTTCTATAATTTTGAAGCAAAGCCCAAACAATAAACACTTATAGAAACCTTTCTTGGCAAAAGACCTCTCAGGACTTTACGTTAAAAGGTGAAGTAAGTAGTGCAAGGGTTAATTTAGCTCCCTGAGAAAAGTCTTCAGGAAGTATTTGGCACATCACAGTCCTAAAATTATGATGTAATTCTTACATATCTGTCTTTCTGGAATACAGTGGTTTTGTCTTGGGTGTTAATTCATTCCCATTTCCAAAATAATTTCCATGATTTTGGGCTGCTTAACATTTGTCAGTAGACAAAGACAGCAGGTATTTCAAGGGTGATCTGATACCTTCAGATTATAAAGGTGCTAAGCCACTGTGGAAAGATAGCTCAGACTATAGTTTGAGCTAATAATTAGAGGCCAGATTATTCCAAAATGGACTGGAGAAATGACAGTAACACAAACAGAATTTTTCGTTCAAAAGGTCACCTAATTAACTGTGTTATAACAACACTGGATTCACTAGTCCCTGTTTGGCATGGCCATGGCTCCAGACACGAAATTGTCTTCACATCCGCTGTTCAGAGGGAAAAGGAACGTGAGATATTCCATATGGCCTGGTGATGAGCAATAAAAATTACAGTGACTGAAGACATGTTGTCTAAGAAATGTTTCATTACTCACTTTTTGCATGTATAGAGTTAGTGATCAAAATAAGTAATTCCACATCCACAAAGGCAAATGCTGGGTATATTAAGAAATGTATAGAAGACTACAAGTTAAGGCAATTGAACCAATGAAGGTCACATGCTGTATTATTTCTTTCTCTTCTATAAATTTCACAGAGTAACCATGTTTTGATATCAGAGAGGCAGGAGATGGAAGCTTAAAGCAAAGTGGCAAGATTTAGCTTATCAATTTGAGACAACTATTTTTAGTCACTGATTCTTGACACAAGGATATCCTTGCAAGTTTTTATGGCTTGAAGAGAAGAGACCCCAGAAAGTTTTGATAAAATGAGAATGTCTTTAAAAAGAACCACAGAAAATATAAAAGTAAGAGCAATCCTCCTTGAGTTTATTAACTTCATTTATTAAACAAGAATTTTGTGTCAGTTTTGACTCATCAAGAGCTTATTTTGTTCATAAGAATGCCTTTGATGGTGTAAAAAGGTCTCTGAATACATGAATCACGATTCAATACCATCCAAAGCATCATCAGATGTCATAAAAAGGGATAAGTTCAAATTCCCTAAATGTTAATGTGGATTGTGTATCCACTTATTTTTATTATCAAATCTTTATTTAATTCCTGAGATGACAATATTATATCTCACTGCTTTCATGATTGTTTCAATTCCTCTAGCTCCTGCATACATATCAGGACTTCTCCTTTTTTGCACAACTCCTTTGAGAAGCAGCTTTGAATTGACTGATTTTCTTTCTTTTCCCTCTTTAAGAAAGTTTTGTCTCTGTGGATTTTCTCTGAAGATGTTTTAACTGATGAGCTGTGATTTCAACACTGTTTCCCAGACTGACTGAGCAGTGGAGTCTCATTCTCCCTGTGAGCGTGTTCGCTGAAGTTGGTACTGTGGTCCAGCTGAACACAGTTTTAACTCTCAATACTGTAATCCCAATGTATCTTCTGTTCTCTGTCTTTCTTTTCTTCATTAAGATATTTCTTGAAGTATGGAGAATCCCTACTCCCCTTCTAGCACCGGCGGAAAAGTGTCATACTAATCTTTGGGAATGCAGATTTCTGTTCCTAGTTTTCTAGTGTTTGAAAAAATCCTGACTTTGTTAACACAGGCATTTTTCTGGGACAGAATTTATGATTTATGTATTTGTCCATTAATTCCTGTTTTTATTTTTTATTATTGTGATGAAACAGAGTAAAATAACATGTAAATACATCCACAAAGTTCAATGAGGCCAAGAGCAAGATACTGCACATGGGTCAGGGTGATCCCAAGCACACATACAGGCTGGGGGATGAAGGGATTGAGAGCAGCCCTGCGGAGAAGGACATGGGGGTGCTGATGAGTAAGAAGCTCAACACGACCTGACAATGCACCCAGGCATTTCTGGCAGCCTAGAAAGCCAACAGTGTACGGGGCTGCATCAAAGCAGCGTGGGCAGCAGGTCCAGGGAGGTGATTGTCCCCCTCTACTCTGCTCTGGTGAGACCCCACCTGAGGTGTTGTGTCCAGCTCCAGGGCCCCCAACAGAGGAAGGACATTGATCTGCTGTAATGAGTCCATAGGAGGCCACAAGAATTATCTCAGGGCTGGAGTACCTCTGTTATACGAAGACAGGCTGAGTGAGTTAGGGTTGTTCATCCTGGAGAAGAGAAGGCTCCAGGGAGACTTTACAGAAGCCTTATGGATATAAAGGGACCTACAAGAGAGCTGGAGAGCAACTTTGTATAAAGGCAGGTAGACATAGGACAAGGGGTAATGGCTTTAAACTGCAAGAGAGTAGGTTTAGATTAAACACAGGGAAGAAATTCTTTACTGTGAGGGCAGTGAGGCACTGCAACAGGGGGCCCAGAGAAGATGTGGCTGTCCCATCCCTGGCAGTGTCCAAGGCCAGGCTGGATGGGGCTCTGAGCAACCTGGTCTAGTGGGAGGTGTTCCTGTCCATAGCAGAGGTTTAGAACTAGACAGTCTCCATGGTCGCTTACAACTCAAACCATTCTATGATTCTTTGTAAACAAAACAATATATTTTTTACTTTCATTTAGTATTTGCACCAAACCTTTGAGTAGATCTAAACCCATCTGTATTACCTAGATCAGTTGCTGAATAGCTTCATTTTCTCTCTAATAGATTGGGATTTTCCAAGTTGTTGTCTTAAAGAACATTTGCTTTTCCATCTGGTCAATCGCATCTGCCACACCGGTCCCTTTGGCGCTTGGGCCCTGAAATTCATTTACCCTCTGTAGTCCAGGTGCTCCAACTCCATGTATGGATTCTGACAACTCCAACACAGCCTTTCTTTCTCACCCCATTGACAGGTTTCTCAGTGATATAAACCTGCAAGGCAGTCACACTGAAGATAAAAGTTCTTGTCGTTTTATCACTATTATTATTATTATTGTCATTCTCTTAACCCTGCAAACTAATAGGCACTGACAATGGACAAGGGAGATGTGAATATTTATCTAAAATGTACTTGTCTGTATCTAAAATACTTTGACAGCACAATTCTCTACAGTGCTGAATACCTGAAATCCCTGGTCAGTTCACACTTATTCTGTCTCCGTTCTGGATCATTCCAAGAGCATCCCCAAAAGAGTGCAATGGCTGCGTGACAGATGGTTTCCTCCGGAAAGCATTCCCAAAGGTAACCCAGACAAGACTGCACTGTATTATCTCACAACATCCAGCCCTTCAAGTATTCCCTGTGCCACATCCCTGAGCTCACAGAACTCTGCTCCATGCAACCAGCACCACAGGGGCTGCAGCTTCAGGGACACGTTCTTCCATATACATTGAGCAAACAACACAAACTAAGAGTGCCCTCCATGGCCAAAGGCTCACTAGGCCAGGCCCAGAGCAAAGCTCCCAAGCCTTGACTACATTTTTTTTTCTCCCATCCACTTAGTGGATGCCACACAAACTAAATGACCACCAGAAAAAAAATTGTTTCAAGTAACAAGAATTCCCAAAGCCACTGATTGTAATAAAAACTCTCTATATTTTACTTAACTTTCAAATGCACTTTGGTACCTAATGCAGAGGTAGGAGAGCACCACATTTCTGTATAAACGCATCTGGAGGCCTTCCAGCAGCTGCTGGTGTGATACTTCTCACCACACTGTCCCTCTATAAATATTTTGTACTCTGCTGGACCAGGTTTCATCTCTCAAGAAGCAGAAGTACCTGTCATCTGCTGATGGATGGTGGCTCTTGTCTCAGCAAAATCTGTGTGTTCTCTCTTCTGTCCATGAAGAAAAGCAGGCACAGAAGGACAAGCAGAAGAGGTGATTGACAGAGAAAACACCGACAATGTGGACATGAATTAGCCTGCTGAAAGATGGGCACCTCAGTCAACAGGGAACCATACTCTGTAAGAGGGAGCTGGTATACTTGAAGAAGGCTCTTTGGTTTCCAGAATCCATCCACTCAATGACTTTTTTTTTTTTCATTCATGAAATTAAACCAGGATAGCAAGGGAAGAAGGTAAGAACACTATTAGTTACAGTTTTCCCTCCTTCCTGCTATTACTTCATTTTGTTGGAGAAGAGATTAGAAGGAGAAGTAGTGGTCTGCAGCAAAAAGGAAGAAAAAGGAAAAATATAACACACAAGAAATTGAAAAGTAAGATAGCAGTGTATCCAGCAAGGAAAAAAAAAAAAAGACAAAAAATAAAAGAGTATGTGCAGTAAATTATATACAGAAGAAATCCCAGCAATGGAATTTGCCAGGAACTAGATGAAGGTGGCAAAATCATTAATAATTAGGAAAGTCATACTCCATAAATATGTTTCTCCTTGCTTTGGAAAAAGGAGGATAACAGCAGTATCATATCAGGCAGCCAAAGCCTTTTTCAGTCCATTAGTAACCAAATAGGATGTTAAACATCTACTTGTGATAAAAACCTGTAATTCATCAGGCCCAGATAACTTGCACCTGAGGAGTCTCAAATAGTTGGTGGAGGAGATTCTTCCTTCCACATGTTAATTTTTAATGGGTCTTGAAATAACACAGAAATTCCAGAAGACTGGAAGAAGACTGATATTTTGCCAGTATTCAGCAAGGACAAACATGATGACCTTGGTATATACACGCCAGCGAACCTAACTTCAAACTGGAGAGAAGGTGAGGGGGGAGCAAAATAACAGAATATAGGATTCAACTGATAAAGAATGAAAGGACAGGAAGTAATTAATGCCAGTCAGCATTGTTTTATGGAAAATAGGTCTTGTCAGACAAACCTGATTAGATTACAAATTTGGTTAAAAAGGTAACTGCCTCAACATGATATACTGAGAGATTTGATTTAATTTTGCAGAACATTCTGTTGTAAAAAAAAAAAATATTGTACAGCCTCAGTGAAATACCCCCTGGCAGAACAATGCTTTCATTAAGCAGTAAATCTCAAAAATGTTTTATCTCTGGGAAGTCACCGAATATAGATATTTTTAGCGTGGCTGGGAAAGGGTCAGTCTTAGGCATGGCATTTGAGCATTTTTGTAGCTGAGTTAAATAAAGATTACTCTCCATTGTACTGCTAATGCAATCTTTGCAGAAACAAATAAACTAACCAATATGTACATAGATATGATATTACATCTTTATATAGCATTGGTGTGGCTACTGAAATAGTTTCAGTGATCGTAAGTTTCACAATGCCAGAAAAAACCCCAGAGATTTAAAGAGTAGCTGCAAAACTCATTGTTAGAACTGAAGAAAATGCCTTACCATGAGAACTTTAGAAATTACGGAGAGATTGCTTGGTTACAGTGAGTAAATACCTCCATCAGCAGAAAAGCAGCTGACATACTTCCTTTTTTCAGCACCCCCAGTGTGCTCGGAAAAAAAGGGTTAGGCAGTCTTAGGGCCCAGGTCACCCTGAAGGGTTTCTGTTTCCACATCAGTAGCAGGATAGGTTAAATACAGCCTGGTGGCAATGGGGTGTCCCTCATGTCAGGAGGGGTGCCTGACCTACTACACACAGCAGCACTCGTGTAGGTCGTCTGCATCTGTGAAGGCTCCAAGATTTTTCTCTTGCTTGTAATCCCTCTCCAAGTAAAAGGGCAGATAAAATGACCCTGGATAACTCAGAAAGTGTCCTGGCCAATTATCCTAGGGAGCCTCAAGGAGTCATCGGAGGATCAAAGTCCCTTCTCTAGTCTTCAACTCAGAAAAGTTGCAGCTAGACAACAAAAGGAGAGGCAGGGGAAGAATGTGACAACTTAATGATGCTACAGTAGCACCGATCCTCAACTTGAGCAAGCAGGTGCCACTCCTTCAAAGTCAGTGGAGGGATGCTAATTTACACCAATGGAGAATCTGACATAATATGTTTTTTTATTTGCTTGAGTCCTGCCGTGGCTCCATAAGCAAAGGTTAACGCAGGTCTGCCAGGGGCAGGCTGGAGTTAACACAGAAAGGCAGTTGTGAGGTTGCTGATTCTGATAAAAGCAAATTGTGAACTGCAAGCATCTGAGTGTTGAGTGTCACATTCACACCTAACTGCTGCCCTTGCCTGTTCCCCACAGTCATCCAGCTCTGTCATCATGAAATGCTCCTGAAACTACATTCGTGCTGTCAGTTTTTGTCTTTGGAAATTTGTGTACAGGCTTTCTATAATGACATACTAAAAATGCTTGTAAACTTCAAATGAGTGGATTACAATATGTTTAACCCAGGCAAATTACTTCCATATATTAGGTAGAAACTTGAGCCTTTACTTCTTCTAGTTCTGCACTTGTGGTAGGGATATTAATACTGATAAACCTGTAGGAGGCACCTGATAGGTGAGGGTAGTGAGGAGTTTGTTCCTTTCATAAAAAAAAAAATTAGGAACCTCTTTCTAGATCTCTCGGTCTTTCACGTCACAATGTCTCTAAAGAGAAGAGTCAGACATCTCCACAGGGTTGCCCATCTTCTCCACTTCCACCAGTCCTCTTTGACTGGGAACAAAGTTCTGACTATCAACAGAACCGTGGCATCTCTAGAGTATTTTTGTCTGTGTTTCAGTAGTGGGCAATGTCAACACTGTCAACATGTCAACAATTAGTGGCACAGATGTAGAAGATAACATGAGGACAGATTTTGAATGTCACACCCAGGCCCCTCCAGGGCTGGGAGCTGGGAGCACATCCGCCTAGAGACACATCAGTGACACACCATCCTTCCAGCCCCCGCTGAATTCTGAACACTCAAGTCCCTCCCACCTTGCAGGTTATTTCCTAATAGGGGTTAGCTGCTCTTTTCCTCTTTCAAAGGCAGCATTTCCCAGCTCCTGCTGAGCTTTTACATTCACACTTAATCTCTGGTTCACAACAAATAATGCACTCACTTGCTGAAAAGGTGCAAATCTGAACTCAAACAACCTATAAATTGCAAAGATACCAGAAACAGCTGCCTAGCTACAGCAGGACAGAGTTTAGGACAAGTCATGAAATCTACCCACAAACCAGCTTATGCTGAATTTTTTGTTACTTACACTGCACTGTGGGATGTGTTCCCAGATGCCCCTGTTCTGAGTACCTGTACTAGTGAGCTGAAAGCACCTGATGGTACCAAAAGGACCAGGGGAAAAAAAAAAAAAGGAAGAAAAAAAAGAAGAAACAAAGGATAAAAAAGACAAGGTTACTATACCACATCTCTCTGGAAATAATAGCATTAAATATAGAAAAGGTTATAAACCATTTCCTTTGTCCTTTCTCTCCCCATAGGCTGCTGGCCTATGATTGTTTCTTGTACCTACCCTGTAGCTGATTTTATTGTTTATTCCTAGCTCCCCCTCCAGTTTGCTCGGGGCCCTGTGTCTTAGCGAGTGACTCCCTGCTCCCTTTCCAAGTTCAGAACCTTTCTGGCTAAAGTCTGCGGTGACACGTAACACAAAAAGACAGCTCTGGGCACAGGGCATGCAGCCGTTCCTGGAGAGTGCAGGCTGCGGTTCGGCGGTACCATTTCTGGAAGATTAAGTGACTAAGCCTAACTAAAAGTGACTACCAGGGATGGATCTTTGCCTGTCAAACACACAAGGCTTTCCACAGAGCAGCTCCAAGGTTGTGAGTCAAGGTGAACAGCTCTGCTTCTAACGACTCCTTAATTTTAAGAAATTCAAAGAGCCCGCACGACACTTTGTTCTGTGACTTTCTTAAACCTATACCCTACTTCACATCCCTTTCATGAGCCATTGTCTTTCTTATTTAAAGCAGGCACAACGGAAGTTAAAGACAGAAGAGATGAGAAGTACAAGTCTCTGCAGATGTAAGGTATCATTTAGCAAAGTATTTTATCACGCAATCCTGCCAGGTCCTCAACACATTCTGCAGGCACGGACTCCTCCACTCATCTTGTGAGCAGTGGGGAGAGAGAGCATTCCTCTCTTTTTCTGGTAGCAGGAAACTCCCTGGTGTTGACTGTTCATTCAGCTTTTGCATGCATATTTATATGGCTAAAGCCTTGAGAGTCTTCATGAATTGATTACTGTGTTTTGCAATAAACCATTATTTATTTAGGCATTCATACTGATTCATAAAAACCCAAGTTCAGATTTTCTGATGAACATGGTATGAAAACACAGATAAAATAGGGAGATCCAAAAGAATATGTTTTATTTACAGGTTTTGTATAAATACAGAAACAGGGGACAGGATTAATACTCTAATAAAGGAGTCACCAAACTGTTTTCATTAATAACTTATCAAACCAGTTTTATTTTTTTAAACATCCAAAGGAGGCTAAAAGCTATGCAGGCAGCTGGTTGAATTTCTCCTGGAGGGTTTGAATGGGACTGCAGGCCGGTGCTGAATTTCACTCTTGTGAATAAATCCATGCATTATCTTTTGGAAAGCAATATTTTTCAGGGTGGAATAAAGCCTGTTTAGTAAATTATTATTTTTGTTTTTAAAACTAAATGACTCTTTATTAAAAAAAGACCTACTGAAATTTGAATTTTTCCTCATTACCTGAGGCATAATCAAATTGTCAGCTGTTTTACAAGGGTGATAATGTGGAACAGAAGTGTGATAACATTTGCCATCATTCCAGCTGGTTCCCTCCAAAAGACAGCTTCTCACAACCTTCTCATCAGTGAACCCACACGAACTTAGAGAAGCACAAGTTATTGTTTAGAAGTGATATGACAACGAAGATCATAGAATCATTAAGGTTGGGAAAGACCTCCAAGATAATTGAGTTGATAGATATGAGTTGTTAGACTTGTTTTATTTAGACACAGTGTCATTTGAAACACAAATTAAATGCTGACTTCTGGAAAAAATGTAGGAATTTGTCACTAATTTCACACCGTCAGTGTGACCAGGATTTTGCTACTGGAGTATATCATGCTCTTTTCAGATTTCAGAAACAAATGCTCAACCATTTCATTTCACTGATGTAGAGAGAAAAAAAGCTGAGAACATTTAGAAATCATTTATAATGCTATAACAAGATACAGCAGCTGAAGAGACAACTGGGCATTTTAAGGGTGAAAACAAAGTATTTGTGTTTATTAGGTTTTTGGGGTTTTTTTGCAAAACCACTTATTAAGAACATTTAAAAATCAAGACTAGTTATTTCCTAGTAGTTTTGCTCTACTTTGAGCAGGAATTAGTTCAAGGAATTTACTAGCTTGTGCAGTGTAAGAAGTCAGAAGTAGACAGGTTTAGGAGCTGTGACTCTATTTGTCTAACTATAATGGATCTATAAATTAAACTGGATTGACCATAAGGGCAGTTTACCAGTTAATGTTAATTCATTCTTAAAGTTAATACATTATCAATCACTATTTTTAAATACACTTAGATACAGAATAGTCTATAATGAAGAGTCCAGACCTTTAAGCTTGACTTCCTCAGTCTAGACTGAACTGGGATGTAAATGGCAGTCCTCACACACTAGATGAGGTACTTGGTTAGATACTGCTCTTATTATTTTAACTGGATACCCTAATTCCATCCCCGCAGGTCTACAGTTGGTCAGGATCAACATCTAGCTCAGTTGTTGAGGGTGATAGGATATTTTTCAAGGACTGGGGTGTATTTTCATTGATCAGTCTTTCCTTGTGAAAACAGTGAAGTTTTAACTAATTTAAATAATGCCAGGCCAGAAAGATACATTATTTTTGCAGTGGATCCACTAATTTCATCACGTTGCAATGGATGAGAATATCAGAGAAGTTAAAGAATATGCAACTGGATATAAATTAGTTCTATGGAATAGTAAATTGTTAGGGCCCTGAGGGCACAACTACGCCTTAATCTTCCTGTCCAGCTTCCCTGGGGACTCCCACCCACCTTGTCTCCTGCTGCCCCTGGGACCTGGCTCACCCCCGACCATGCCTGGGGCTGTCAATGAACCTGCAGGGAGAGGCTGGGCTTGCCACGTCCTCTCCCTGCCCTGGTTATCTATCCAGGCCACACCACCAGAGCTCCCTGTGACCTGAACTGCAAACCTGCTCACGACTGAGGTGCCTTCATCTGAGAGGCCTTGCTGCTCCTCTCTGTGGCACTTCATCACCCTGGTGCGAAACAAGTTTCAGATTACCCCACTAGCTATTCTGCTACTGCAGTCAGTATATTCCTTGCTCACTGTGCTCCTCTAGAGTTCCAAAGGAGAAGCTTGCACAGATAACAAGCAGCTGCTCCTGAAGATATTTAAAAGCTATTCCCTGAGATAACTATGATCTTCACAATATTACTGCACAGCAATGGAGCATGGAACTATTTCTTGGTCCTTTGGCAGATGGAAATCTTCCGAATGTGATAAAACGAAACCAGCCACAATCTTTGGTACAAGAAAATTTGCCGTTAGGCACAAACCCCCCCCCCCCCCCCCAACTAAAAACAGCTCAACGCAAATCTTAGAGGCTGGGAAAAGCCACTGGTGTTAAGCAGGAGAGCAAAATCACGTCAGTTGTACCTTTCTTCAAGCGAACAGGACTTGCTTCACTGACTTCACTGGGAACTGCCTTAGGTGCTAGTATTAACGAGAGAACTGCGAGGCCAGCGGGAGAGCCCCTTCTCCGGTGCTCTCGCTGCCCGAGATGCGGGTGGGCCTGGGGGATGCTTCCACCGCACACAGGTTGTTGTGGGCAGCCCCAGACGGGAGCGGGCGGGCAGCGTGTCGGCGGGCCGGGCCGGGCCGGGGNGCAGCGCTGCCAGCCCGCCCGGCACCCCTGCGCTGCCGTGCCCTGCCCGCGGCCGGGATGCGCTCGGAGGCGGCGCCGCAGCTGGGCGGCGTGGAGAGGTTCGCCAGCGCCGGCAAGGGCCGGGGGCTGCGGGCGCGGCGGCGCTTCGCCGTGGGGGAGCTGCTGCTCAGCTGCCCGGCCTACGTCGCCGTGCTGACCGTCAGCGAGCGCGGCAGCCACTGCGACGGCTGCTTCGCCAGGTAGGGCCCGGCGGCCGCGGCTGCTGCGGGGCGGCAGCTGAACTTTCCCCCTCCTCGGCTCGTGGTGCTGTGGCAGCGTGGACGTTTAAACTCAAAGCTGGTTTCCCGTGCTCAGCAGCTCAGGGAAGAGAAAGGGAAAAAAAAAAAGTTCCGCTCTTCCCGTGCTCTGGCGGTCACGTAGACATGTGCGTAACCATCCTCTCGCAGGAAGTTTCATTGATCCGTCTAGTTTTGTAATAACTTCGTGTTCGGTGGTTTTAATGAAGGTTTGATAAGGGAGAAAGGGGCTGCAGTCGCCCTATTCACACTTCACATTCCACCGTGCGGATGGAATATCTGTGAATGAAATGTAAATGTCTCCGTAACGAAATATACAGAAATATCTGTATATTACCTCTCTCTGAAACCTTAGTCTGCAAATTTCTTTTACTGGGGCGGAGCGCAGGCAGTGCAGAACTTGTTTGTCTCATGTCTGGGAACACTGGGACTGGAGTGCTGCCTGCTCCTGCCTGCTTTGGGATTCCTGGTGCTGGAGGGGTGCGGGGGGCTCCACTTTGCCGGGGCCTCTGCAGCGGCTTCCTCACCTGTGTGAAGGGGAGGCATTCAAGTGTTTGCCTCAAGNGGCGGCGCTTCGCCGTGGGGGAGCTGCTGCTCAGCTGCCCGGCCTACGTCGCCGTGCTGACCGTCAGCGAGCGCGGCAGCCACTGCGACGGCTGCTTCGCCAGGTAGGGCCCGGCGGCCGCGGCTGCTGCGGGGCGGCAGCTGAACTTTCCCCCTCCTCGGCTCGTGGTGCTGTGGCAGCGTGGACGTTTAAACTCAAAGCTGGTTTCCCGTGCTCAGCAGCTCAGGGAAGAGAAAGGGAAAAAAAAAAAGTTCCGCTCTTCCCGTGCTCTGGCGGTCACGTAGACATGTGCGTAACCATCCTCTCGCAGGAAGTTTCATTGATCCGTCTAGTTTTGTAATAACTTCGTGTTCGGTGGTTTTAATGAAGGTTTGATAAGGGAGAAAGGGGCTGCAGTCGCCCTATTCACACTTCACATTCCACCGTGCGGATGGAATATCTGTGAATGAAATGTAAATGTCTCCGTAACGAAATATACAGAAATATCTGTATATTACCTCTCTCTGAAACCTTAGTCTGCAAATTTCTTTTACTGGGGCGGAGCGCAGGCAGTGCAGAACTTGTTTGTCTCATGTCTGGGAACACTGGGACTGGAGTGCTGCCTGCTCCTGCCTGCTTTGGGATTCCTGGTGCTGGAGGGGTGCGGGGGGCTCCACTTTGCCGGGGCCTCTGCAGCGGCTTCCTCACCTGTGTGAAGGGGAGGCATTCAAGTGTTTGCCTCAAGCCTCTCAATGTCAGCTGCTGCAGGAAAGAAAAAAAAGGTCATATTCGGGTTAGCAAATTCAGCATGGATATGACACTCTGGCATGTCACACCACACCATATTTTTAGACGGTATAGTACTTTCATGGCTTCTGACAGCTTACTGAGGAGTTAAGTGCTTACCTGGTTATAACTCAGAGCAAATATTAGTAGTTGCCTCAGTAAAGAAAAACAACTGTTGTAATTGCGCTATTTTTATCAATTCATCCTTTTTCTTTCCTCATTACCCTATCTGCTTATGACTTGTTCACTTAATTCACCCCTTTCTTTGCATATGAGCACCTAGTATAGCTCTTAGGGAAGCCGGTGAAATGAGTTCCATCAATTTGAAGAAGGGTACAGCTGAGGTGATTTTCCTCACCTCCTTTACACCTTTTCCCAGCCGCTACGGTTTGCGTTGAGGTGTTGTTTTTTGGTTTAGAGTTTTTTTTAACTCCTGTACCTAACCACAGATTTCCTTGTGCCAAAGAAACTGTCCGGTTTTGTTTATCGTGCTCAGATGTGTCTGCTGGAGGACCGGGGAATACTTCCTTACCTCACTGATATGAAGTAATACTGTAAGGATAATAGTTATCTCATGGAATAGCTTTTACTTCTCTTCGGGAGCAGCTGCTTGTTATCCATGGAAGCTTCTCCTTTGGAGCTCTGGAGGAGCACAGCGATCAAGGAACATACTGACTGCAGCAGGACAGCAGTTAGTGGGGTAATCTGAAACTTATTTCACACCAGGGTGATGAAGTGCCGCTAAGGAACGATGTCTCGGTGATGTAAGGTGATCCGGCAGTGCTCAGACATGTGTTCTGTGTCTGTGACTGTTGCATTAGCGCTGAACTAGCACGTACTAGGTTCCGAGCTGTGCTTGTTGAACTTGCAAAGAGCCCTAGCAGGAAGGTTGCGGGCTCGGCACCGGCCGTGGGAAGGGAAACTTGGCGAAGTTGTCATGAAAACCTTTGTGGTAACATGGGCAAAATGAGGCTATAACATTGTATTTGCATGAGATAGTGGTTGTTACTTTAAATACGCGGTTGTAATGTCAGCAAGAGGAGTCGTGATGTTAGCCCGGCTCGCTCGTGTTGCGCCTTGTGTGCTTCGCAGACACAATCAGAGGATGCCAGACTTGCTGGCTTTTATGGGCTCCGAATGCCAGTGACCACCAAAATGTTCTACACTATCACATCATATGAGGACCCTCACCTTGGTCTACTCCAGTGAGCTTACATCAGTTTAAGACAATTTTGTTTGTTTGTTTGTTTGTTGGGTTTCTTTTGCTACTTACACCAGGGAGGGTGTGCAGACATTTTAAAAGCATTTAGTACTGCTGAGAGATCCCTACTGCTGTCATACCAAAATGTCACTTGTTGGGTAACACATGTTCTATTTTTGGTGGGATCTGTTGCAACACATGCACTTTAAAGCAGAAAAGGACCTTCCTCATGGCAGTTCCCTTTGTTGGGGTATATACAAATATAAAAAGGAGAGTGTGAGCCTTAGGTCTGCTCAGAATACACAGATATCAGAGTGGGACAGTAAGGGGCCCTCGGGTGATAGGAGATCAACAGTACATTTAATAATGCAGTATTTTTTCTTGGCTTTTGGAGGTGCTTACTCAACAAAGGTCATGCATTCTATAACCAAAGAAGCAGTAGAATGGTCATAGCAGAACCAAAGGGTTAATACTGTGAACAAGTACACAGAGCGGTTTTAAAGTTTGCAAAACACAATAAATTTAGCTTATTATGCATCCTATAGTGGCAAAAATGATGCTGTCTGTCAAATAGCATAGAGTAACATGTTTCCAAACCTAACAATTTATCAAGAAAGCAGAGTGCTTTCCCATGATGAGAGTTGCTAGGAAAAACGTGCTTTTGAAAGTCTAATACAAGCTTTCATTGTGAAATGCAAAATACTGTGCGACAAGTGATCCGGCATACAGTTTTATTTCATTCAGGTTTCTAGAACAGAATAACTTCTGTTTGTTTCGTTTGTTGTTTTTTTTTTAAGGAAAGAAGGATTGTCCAAGTGCGGAAGATGCAAACAGGCCTTTTACTGCAATGTGGAATGTCAGGTACGGTCATGCAATTTGGGAGGGTGGGGGGAAGGAGGGTGGGGGTTGCAGAACTCCAATTTTTGTTTGTGTGGCATTGATATGCTCTAATTGTAGCTATGGCTAATAGCAGTCCAGTCAGTTCCAGTATCCCACAGATGCTGACTGTGGAGTTGTGCATTGCACAATTACAGGATTTCAACATGGTCTGCATGAGTCTTTCAAGATCAGTAGCTTCAGGGCTTGGTACCACTGAGACTTTGATTAGAGCTGCCTGTCAACCCACTAATTATGCCTGTATTACTTCCTTTAAGCACAAACCAGATAATTTAGCATTAGCTCACTAAACTGGTAAGAGATCCTGTGTCTGATGGAAAAATCAAATCACTAAATAGCCATCTTAGGAGAGAGAGAGAGTTTTTTTGGGATTTTTTTTTTTTTTAGAATATTTGCAAATATTTTGAGTATTGACACTACCACAGCTGATGATAGTCATAACCATTTGAAACCTACCAGGCTTTCTCCTTAACTTACACACTGTGGCAACTCTTATTCTTTTTGTATACTTTGTTTTTTAAAGGCCCCTGGATGTAGAATATAAGTACATACTAAGGTAGAGCAGTACAAAGATGTCGAAAACGTTTGCATGTAGTTTTAACTCTGTTTTTAATTCAAATTAGAATAAACACTTAAAAAAAAAAAAAGACAGAATTAGCATCTAGCCTTTTTAGCCCTCAGCTTAATATAGAAGAATTATCCATTTTCTGTGTGGAAAGGCTCAACTGGGTTGCTGGTTGAATAACGTGAGCTTTGCAAGGTCTGTGGTGCTAGGCACAGCATGTGGAACAATGCTTATGAAGGATTTAAGTGCAGAGCCAAGGTCTGGCATGCAACTGTGTGCTAGCTGTAAATAACCCAAACCTTCTCCTAGGTGTTAACATGCTGCTGGGTGCATGGGTACATGCCAAGTAGTCTGTGTTATCGTTACCTGCACAGAGATGTCGTGGTCTGTGCTGTTCAGTTCCCAGGCACTTTGGACATGTCTCTTCCTTTTATTTCGAGGATATATCTTATTCTCCTGGTGCACAAGTTTCAGAAGAAGCCTGATGTCTCCTCAGTTTTCCTTCTATTACCTCCCCAACTTCCTGCTTTCCCACAGAATCCTAGTGAGTTGTGGGTGAATCAAATATTCTTTTGGTTTTGAGGCATCAGGAGAACTCAAAAGGCTTAACAGAAATGAGTTTTGTACAAAATTTGCAGTAGTTCATAGAATTTCCAAAGTGAAAGCTTACTGTGTGAGCATCCTTAAGAGTCTTGAGAGGAATCTGGATGAGCTTTAAAGACAGTGTAGAGAAAGCCTATGATTCATTCATGAAAAATGCTTGTTTCTAAGAAATGTTTCCTCGTGTCATTATTTCTTACAAGCTTTTGACTAGATGAGGGAAGGAAATCCTTGAACAAAGGAGCTGTTTAGCAGCTTTTATCTGAGACTATTTCTTCTCTTACTATATAAAATGTATAATGGTTTATGAAACAGCTCTGCAAGATTTTCTGAAGTAGGAAAGGTCAGTAATTTGTGCTGGGAAAAATAGCAAGTAGATGTAGTGTTGGAAGTAGAAGAATTTATTTCTTATCTGTGGTCCTTTGCTTTCAGCACCAAGTGGCCCTCCCTCAGTGTCCTGACTTCCACCCTTGACAAAGTCTATACTTTGATATTTACAAACAAGGAGGGATTGATTTATTTTCCCTTTTTTTTTTCCTGGTAAAGTTTTGTACATATATTTCTTTTTTTTAGATTGATTTTTTTTTAATTTTTTTTGGCAGTCAGAATTCTCTCTTTTTAGAGGGACATGTTTCCAGAGTAAAAACCTGAACTGCTCAAACTGAGTATCCTTAAGGCTGCTAAGGCTGATGCTCAGCAGAAGTTTGTCTGTCTGATAAATTTAGTGAATTAGAATCTTTCCTACCTGTTGGTGTGTGGTATGATGCTCTAGGTATAAAGGCCTTTTTTAGATTTTGTTGATGTCTAAATTGTAGTATGACATGCACAGCTACTAGCACCTCACTCTTGCTGGTGATATAGATACAGATTTTGATTCCCTAGTTGATATAACACTGTCTTCCGTATTTTGGGCCCTTCTGAGTCAGTCTGATGAAATTTATGAATGTTGCTGAGATAGAATTCTTTGCCATTCTTTCAAAATTACCTTCAAGTGCAGTATTCTCTAGAAACTGATCTCCACTGAGTGTACGTACTACACAGACAGTTTGCATCCTCATCCCTGTCTTGTTCAAAGGCACTTACCAGCAGTTCAGCAATTCTTTGTCAAAGCCAAAAAGGATATCTGTGCCTTGATACTGAATTTGTAACACTGGAATGTACAGGAAATGTGTCCCTTTTGCCTCCATGGATGTGAGACATCATTTGACAGTGATTAAAGGCCGGGGCTGTACTTGAGAACTGTCATGGTATTGTTCATTTCATTTTTATTTTATAAGTTAATTTTCCTTGGAAATCCATATGTTTTTGCCCAGTTCAGCTAAAAATTGTATGTACCCAACAAGGGCATGGTATGATTTAATATGTTGGTTAGTCAGTACAATTCAGTTAGATAAATGTTTGCCACATGAGGCATACTGGGATGAAAACCCAAAGCTTTTCAGCTTGCTCTTTTCCTACTTAAAGATGTCCTATACCACAATTCATAGGAATACTTGCTCATTGTGGGGAGAGGTGGATCTATGAGATGTGGATCTGTGCACACACACAGGCTTTGGGGCAGCTCCTTAATGGTGATTCTTTGGTCTCTTATTTTGCTTTCAGGATAGATAACCACATCTTTGGCCTATATTAAACTGGATGTTTGAGAGTGGAAGTTGTCTTCACTGCCTGTCCGTGCTGCTTTTAATGTTGTGTGGGTTGAATCTAGTCTGGGGTTGTTGGGTCTTTCTTTTCCCAAGCCCTAATCCAGGTCTTCTTTTAAAAGGGATTGTGATTTCCAGCAGATTCACACCATCCCACTCTCCAGTTTCACCTCCTTGGAGCACAGGCCTGTTATTAGAGTGGCTTTCAGCCCCCATGTGCAGCTGTTTGGGTCTTGACTTGTTACACTATAATAATTTTAGTCAAGCAGGAGGAGACCTGTGCTCATTTTTCTCTTCAGAAATTAGCTGCTGAAACACCCTGAAGAGAAATGTTTTGAGGGTTGGTTATGTGCTTGCAATTTTGGAAGTGGTGAGCTTGAACCAGCTACTGGAGCTCCTCTTGCTGTTATTACACATGGCTATCATTTATCCCAGACAGAGTGGAGATCAGCTAGCCAGTGTGCAGAAAGAGATGTTTCTGCTGTGGTTTTCAGCCTTTGAAATCTATTTTGAACAAATAATTTATGGGCTTTTCTTAACACATCATGTTAAAGGCTGCTGTAGTTGGTATTGCTGGAGTAAATGAAACAGGTATTTTTAACCAGCTAGTAAGCCTCAAAATGTAGTTGCACACCTGTAATAGCCTTAAGCAGGTGTGTTTTAAATGAGACCTTGTAAAAATTGCCTGCTCCTTTTTGTTGAGCTGTAGAAAAAAATACAAAATTTTTTGCTGTAATGATGCTGCACAAAAGGATTTTGATTTTTTCTGCACTGCAAGCTTGCATTGGGTGTCTGTCCTCCTATACAAAAACTTTCCCAGTGTATTGTTCTTTGGTAAAGGTCTCCTGTGAACATGTTAACTGTTAACCCATGAAAGTCAAATACCCTTTATAGCCCAGAATGTGGTAAATGATGATAGGGAAGGATGGCTGTGAAGATACATAGAACTTCTACCTTCACTGCATGTTGAAAGGCTGTATCAGACAACTTTACCAATTAATACCAGACATCAGAAGTTGCCTCATTGAAACTCAGTTGAAGAGTTGGATGCCATTTGATCACAATTGGGCCTTAAGATTTTGAAGATGTGAGCTTAACCCCTGCACTGTCTTGCCCATCATTTCTCTCTGGTATTTGTGTGTGTTTCTTTTCAATTGAGTGAAATAGAACAGAGTTTTTATTTAGTATTGAAAAAGACCATGTGAAAAAGGAGGCATGGGATATTTGTTTGGATCTGAGTCTTATTTTTTTTAATATTATATTTTGTTACTTGGTTTTCTCCTATGGTGAGGTATAAGACTGTGTTCTGGGAATCAATCCAGTAGTCCTGGACTGCAGAATTTTTTTGAAGAACTTGGTGAAGAGGAATGTTCCCATGCTTTGATGTAACAGGCATAAGCTTTAAAGAACTTCCCTTCCAAAAATGTTATCACTCCTAAATGAAGGGAAAAATATTGTGGAAAATAGGAAGAAAATATCACTAATGTAGCATTAGGGATTCAGCTAGAACAATGCTACTTGTTATAATTCAAACTACTTGGAGGAAAATGTGGAAAAGAATGCAAAATACAGTCCTGCTGTGATCGCAGGGAAAGCTGCTGTCATGGTGTTTCTATCCCAGGTATTACTCAGTCATCAGAATTCTTTTTTTTTGTGGTGTTTCAGGCTTTTATCTCATTTTGCACAATTCAGCCATATCTTGTCCCTTTAACCTCCCTACCAGTTCATATAACACAGTATGATTCTGCCTGGGGAAAGATTTTAATTAACGATGTGTAAAGAATAAAGGGACAAATGGATTTTTAAAAAAACACTGCTTTGAGACAGGCACATGATTTTGCATTTTGATTTTTTGTTTTATCAGGTAATTTCTCCTGTTTATTTAATGAGTGTGTATGGATGAGAGTCCTGCAAAGCTTGAGGTTCAGTGCCTTCACTTTTTGAACAATCATGCTAACATTACTGAGTGTCCTGGGTAAACAAGAAGAGGTGAGAGATGAGATTTCCCTCTGTCTCTTTTTAGCCTTTAGCCTGTAGATTCCTAAGCAAAGGCTGTCAGGAATTTTCCAGAAAAGGTTTTGGGGCATACGTAGGAAATGGGTCTCTCTGGGGATGCATTTTGTAGTGTGACAGCTGTAGGAGAGTCGAGAGTGTAATTTCACATGACATGATTACAGTGTAATATACTATTTTGGTTCTGGGCTGTATTGCCACATCCTCTTAGAATATTTACACTGGAGCTTAGTTCAAGCAGCCTGTACGTAGGTTTTTTTGGAAGTACCATACTGAGATACCGAGGACAGCAGAGTTGACATTGTGAGGGGTTGAATATCCTTGCAGTGTTGCATGGCTTCAAATCCTACCCAAGGCTGGGGCAGGTGTTAACCTTTCTTTTCCTAATAAAATAACCTCCTAGAGTTGTCCGTGCCCAGGACAATTAAAATAACTGTTTTCAATGGAACAGCTTTTGGTGCAGTAACTCTGAGATTAGTAATCTCAGCGTTTGTTTTGATCTGCAAAACCTATAAATAACCTGACCAGCCAAGGCAGAAGGCACTGAGGGTCCTGATTCCCATGACTGTTTATTGCTTTGGATTGTTGTATGTAGCCTACATCTGTAATTCCCACAAGGAGTTCATCTCTCAGTAGACCTGTAGCATATCTACCAGTCCTGTGGAGATGCTTCAGGCAGCCTCCTGTGTGTTTCCCTAGTGTTTCAAATGGCTCTTACCTTTAGTGGTTAGGCAGCTGAGGGAAATTGTTCCTTCTGTGCCACTCAGTCACTATGACGGGCTATATTGTTGGGTTTTTAAAATTATTTTTAAAAATTGGGGATGAGTGGGCCAATATGGGGTCTGCCATACTGAGTGAATCACAGTAATGGGATTCAAGAACATTCTGGAGGATGCTAAAAGGTTTTCAAGTTTTCAATTAGAGTTGTGGGATTTGTTGTGAGGTTTTTTTCTCTGCTAGTTTTTTCCACCGGTTTGAATCTGGTATGAAAAATTTGATGTTCCCTGTGCAGACAGAACACTATAGGTCTGTTCTAACGTAGTGCTATAAATGTGTGTTTGGGATGAGATATAGCAATAAATAACTGTGCATTGCTTGAATATTTCCATGTTTAAATGAATTAATAAAATGAAATTTGATGCAGTCTGAGGCCACGCTGTGCTAGTGCAGATTGTTAATATGTGACTCTGTGCTATTCTATGGAAGATTCTGTGGCCTTGGTACACTTTGTAGAGTGACAAAAGCCAGGGAGTGCCTTGTCCATCACTGCTGTATGTTGTTACTATCTGTTGAGCTAGGAATATGCTACACATTACTTAAACTATATTCTATACATCTATCTAAAATGTTTGTCTGTATTAGTGTGTTTTCATTGCCTAGCTGTACTTTCATTCTTCAACGTTTAAGGAAAAAAAATCTGATAATTCCATCGGAATGTTTGGGTTTGACCTTACAGTCAAATGATTCTTAGTGATTGTGAATCCATTGACTTCAGACACATTACTCCTGATTATACCAGGGTCACCTCATAATGAGGGGCCAAGGTATTAAATGGAAATGAACCCAATAAAGTCGTCAAGCTCAGACCTTCAGCGTCCTCACATGCTTGATCTGAACAATAAGAACTGATGATTTATAAATCGTGTTGTCTGTTTGCTTCTTCGTCATTTAATACTTTTGTTCCATTGAGTAGAGGAAGATGTTCTGACCTCAGCTCATCCCTTGTGAATTTGTTTGAAAAAAGCAGGATAGCTGTCTCCCCTTAAATGTGACTCAAGCTTTTGTTCAGATTTAGTGAGCGCCACCTTATTTTTTAGAGGAAACACATTTCACTTGACCTCTGGGATCTGGCAGGACTTGCTTCATCCCCTTTTTCGTAAGTTTACTTCCATTGCACTTATTTTATTTTTTTTATTATTATTTTTTCTATGTTTTCAGAAGGAGGACTGGCCAATGCACAAGCTGGAATGTGCCTCCATGTGCACTTTTGGGCAGAACTGGCATCCCTCAGAGACCGTGAGGCTAACAGCAAGGATCATTGCCAAACAGGTGAGCAGAAGGCGAAGCTTGGGAGGTTTGCTCCTGCTCTGGGTGCCAGGGAAGGCAGGAAAATGAAAATTGAGCGACAGTGTGTCCCTGCAAAGCACACACACACACACACACACACACAGACACACACACACACACACACACATGTAAGTTTCCTGAGTACAGACAGGTGTAACACAGAGCTCCAGCAGCTGATTGAACTGACCATCAGACCACTGCAGCAAGGTCAGGGCCAGCAAAGGCTAGCTGGAGACTTTTGTGGGAAGGTAGCAAAAGGCTCGTGAGGTCTTCAGCTGTAACCTGTGGCCAAGGTACTGCTGAACAGAGCCTGGAAATGTTTGCTGATAGTTTCACATTGGTGTTTCAGCCTCTCTTCTGGTAGATTTGAGCTCTTGGTGACAAGTGTAGGCAAGCACCGAGGCCACACTGATGAAGAGGAAGAAGAATAATATTTGCTATTTGGGCGTAAATTCCAAGGAATGCTTCTAGAGTTATCTGGCTGCAAGCACTGATACCTTTATGAAGCAGTTGTCTGTTGTAGTTTTCAGCTACAGTTGCATAGCATTGTGTAGCATATAACTCTCAGTACATTAGTGAGTCAAAAACACCTCTGAGGTATTCAGGTATAAACATTTATGATTATGAGTTAGCTGGTGAAAACCAGAGTTTGGGAGAGAAATCTCAGACCCTTGGTCTTTGGAGGAAAAGAATCTTGTGAGTAAGGAAAGAAGATTGCAATGTCAACCTCCATTTCAGTGTTCCTTAACTATATGGATACTGAGAATAACACAAGTGCTTACAGGGAGGGGATGGGATTCATGAGTTTCAAGGTTATTGTGCTGTGTATCTTTGTAGAGCTCTAAACTCTCTCTGCAAAAACAAATCCTCTTTGAAGCATATTTCGTGATTGAGGTCTGCTTATGTGACAAGGGCAACCTGGATACTGCGTGTAGGGAGGATTTTGGTGGCCTGCTGGGAAGGTAGCTGCATCCTTGCTGTGTGTGTAGATGTGTGTGCATGCATGTACATGTGTGTGGCTTAATTAAAGCACGGTTTGGTGGTGATCCACAAACAAAACCGAATGTTTAATGACAAAAAGTCGTTGGAGTAAATTTCTGCTTTTATCGCTTACAGGGAGGGGGGAGAACCCTACATGTCATATAAAAGCTAAATATGCAAACCACAGTCCCTGAACCTCAGCTGCTGGGCCACCTGCAAAGCCATATTTAATGGCCAAGATTACAAAGAAGTGGCCTTAGGCCAACAGTGGAGCATTGCTTTTGAACTCTGTCAACAGTCAGTTTATTCACTTTCCTCAAAGCAAAGCCTCTCTTCTGCCTGCTTGCTATTGTTAGCAGCTTTCTGGGTGTCTAGAACAAAGCAAATGACATATTTAAAATACTGTTCAGTTTATGTATATAAATTTGATAGGAGTTCATCTTTGGCTGCCTAATTTGGTGTGGAGAGAATATTTCTATGCCTTTACTTAGGGCAGTCAATTTACCTCATTCATGTTCATCAACTCCTATAAATTCCACAGACTGTGGATTTGGGTTTGTCTTACAGGTGGGAGTTCCCAAATTCTGAATGAGTACACAAAACTGCTGAAGTGAAACATTAAAATATTTTCTCTTTTTTTTTCCCTTTGTTGTTAGAAAATTCACCCTGAAAGAACACAGTCAGAGAAGCTGCTTGCTGTAAAAGAGTTTGAATCACGTAAGTAAAAAAGGCTTGCAGGTAAACAGAGGTTTTGACTTAACTATATTAATGATTTGTTTCCCCATGGCTCCCGTCCATCAACACCTTTCAGAACATCCTGCTCCTGCTGGAGGAAAGGGGCAAACAAAGAGAATTGTGGTTCCTCATTTATTTGAAACTGCAGTGCTCTTCTTTCTTTTTTTTTTTCTTGGCTGTTTGTGGGAGCTGTGAAACAAGGATGAAAACCTAGACAGAGTTAATTATGTAGCATACATCCATCTCTTCCTTCTCTGGTATTCTAGTGTCTTCTGAGAATTGTAATGTTGTAAAATGAAAATAGCTGGTATTTGTTACCAGGAGGCATAAAATCAGAGGCAGCACAGTTGCTGGATGGTGACAGTGACTAAGGGGCTAATTGCAGAACCCTCTGGACTGTGCTTCAGTATCTGTCACTGCCAGTCAAATCTGACATGTTATATATGATTCCATGTCCTAAATGCTCTAAAATAATCCAAAGAGGGAGATAAGGCAATGGCTTGCTTTTAACTGGAAACCTGCTGTTTACACCCAGTAAGGCTGAGTTAGAAACTGACCATTAGTAACCATCCTGGCACAGTTTTCACCAGGCTGTTGCTTTCTTTCTTGGTGCTGAGTATAATATACACAGAGGCAGTGGTTATATATTCACATTACTCACTCTGATGGCTTCCAAAACCTTGTACAAAATGCTGAATAAATGTACTCATTACTAGGACTTGAGGTAGCAGAGTAACCAAGCAGAGTAGTCTCATTTGCTTCCTGAGCAAAAGCTCCTGTCATTGCTTTTGGAGGAACAAGGGGGAAAAATGCCCACACTGAACTTTGCCTAGGACAAGGATAGTTCTGCAGGTAAGTTGGCAGGATTGAGGTTGAGGAGAACGGGTAAGTGCTGAAGTAATTTCTGTGTATTCTTCTGCATTGCGGCTCATCTTCAATAATTTATTAATTTGGGAGATAAAAGGCTGAAATGTTTTTTTCTGTTGCATTGTCCCACTTGTCCTCTAGAAGCCTTTGTTTTGTTAGCAGGCACCCCTGTTCCTGCTGCGTTTTTGACTCACCTCACTGCTTAGCACACCATTATCAGTTGTCTTACACTTTGCAACACCATACACAGGACAGGAAAAGACACCTGGCTGTCAGTTGGAAGCTCAGAATTTCTTATTTATGATTTGTCTTAAATCTCATCAGATGGTCCCATTTCATTTTCCTCAGTGTTTTTTTGTGACTCTCCCATCATTCACATCTGCTCTTACAAATAATTTCCTCCTTCTTCCACTATTGTGCAGCCTTTTCTCTCAGTTATTGTTTTGAGTTGGTGAGAGCAGGAGAGAACTAGTGACACTGCCACTGTGAGAGAGTGGGTTAGGAAAAAACTTCCACTCTGCTCTTGAGGGGAGAAAGACGGGACCAGGAGTATATGGTTGATCATCCAGCTTATTCTGCATTGCCCAGGTAGGGAAAGCTTCAGTGGCTGTGGCTTTGGCTAGAACTTGTCATGGACCTGAGAGTAAATCTCTGAAGAAACTTGTAATGGAATACAGTTTGCAGGTGTGCCAGGACATTTCTACTGATGTTCCTGCTGTCTCCTATTAGTAGATGTCTGTAGTCTAAACACATCTCTGTTGGTGGTCATCCCCCCAGCCCATGGAGATGTGGGCACTTTCAGGCACTGTTTGCTACCTCCTGAAGCAGGTACCTGCAATATGTCAGGCGGATTGCATTCCTGGGCACCCTCATGTTATCCTCCTCTTGCTGCAAAGGGAACCCCCCTGTAACCAGCCCCAGAGTTGTTGCTAGATCCCTATCATGTGTGGCCACAAATAGTTAGGGCTTCTGTGCTAGAAAGACCATGTCTTTTAAAAGCAGCAGGGATAAGCAGCCTTAGCAGCAGTTTGGGCTGGTTTGTGCTGATAAGAAATAGGTCTGTACGAGAAAGTTTCATTATATAAAGCATGCTTTCAGATGAGTGGTGTTTAGTGTGAGTTTACAGCACAAAAGGTGGGACCATGTAGCTGTTAAGGTCGTGTCAGCTGAGGACAGCTATCCCCAGTTGATGGGCTCCCAGAGGGCCTGGGCTGGCTGGGCTGTTTGCTAGAGTTAATAAATGCACTTTACTAGGACCCTTCTCCCAAGAAAGTAAAGTCTATGTCCAATTATCTGCTAACCTAAAGATGTCAGAAAATGCTTTTTAATCCTTCATGTTGGGCGTGGGCTGGACTTGATGATCCTGAAGGTCTCTTCCGACCTCGTGATTCTGTGTTCTTGTAGCACGCACGTGGCTTTAGCAGAGGCAACGTTATGTTTGTGGAAGAGCAGGCACTTCTTGCAGTACTTCCAAGTGGCTTCAGGGCTTTCTGTTACAGTCTGGGCCTCTTCTAACCTAAGTCTACCTGGAGGGGTTTTCCTGTTACTGAAATGGAATGTATTTTCTGTCCACAGACCTTGACAAACTAGACAATGAAAAGAGAGAGCTGATTCAGAACGACATTGCTGCTCTTCATCACTTTTACTCAAAGCACTTGGACTACCCTGACAATGCTGCCCTTGTAGTTCTCTTTGCACAAGTAAGTTGGCTAGAACATACCCTGCTTAGGTGGATGGTGCTGTAGGAGTTCAGTCTTTCTGAAATGGGGAGAATGTTAATGGCAATGGAAAGGGTAGCTCTTTGCTTGTCTTCGGGACAGGTGACTGTACTTGATGGAGATCTGCTTCATTGAGCAGTAGTGGCTGGATGTGCCCCTCTTCCATCCTGAGGGGAGAGACTCTTGTCTGCAGACTTTCTATGAGATGCTTCTCAAACACGGAAGGAAAGGGGAAACAGCCTTTAATAAACCCTGTCAAAGTTAAGCTTCTTGTGGGCCAAACATAGTGTGGCTGTTGTTGAAGTAACATGGAAGGCTGCTGGCCTGAGACCCTGCAGAGGCAAATCCTTCATTCAGGCTTCAAACGTGGAAATCCTTGCTGGTCAGGTCATCATTGTGTTTGACCTTCACAGGGAGTAAACTTCAGAGACGTAGAAAGAGCAGCAGAAAGCGCAGTCTAAAACTTTTATCTGGTGTGTGGCTTTTAAATGTAGTCAGGTGGTTTGGCCATCTGGAGAGATGAAGGAAAGTCCGGATGTCTTGTTAGATAACTTCTGATATGTCACTTCTTTTTTCTCACCTACTTTTCATATGCATCTGAATTGAATGTATTGTAGTGGATGGAATAATACACTGGTGGAATACCGAAAGATCCATTTTCTTCTTTTTCCTCTTTTGCTTCAATATGAGCTAGTTTTGTACTTAAGTTTTGGAGTAAAATAGTATCTTGGGATGGGGCAAATGTTGACTTTTGTGATGAAAGCTGAGATGGAAATATACTATTTGCTAGAGCTGGGCATCTACCAACAAGGAGGCATAGTTGCTATTTCCTTAATACAGAGCTACTCTCGTTCTGTAGGGGAATGATTCTTTAGGATGTTTAGCATCTGCTTATCATCCCTTGTGTTGTTTCTAATTACACATTTCCTTTCAATGACAAGGGTTTTTTTCTCTTTTGAAGACTAAAATGTATGTTTGTCAGAGGGATGCTTTGATGATTTTAGTACACCCAGTTTCTTGTGGCATTTCTGAATATTTTTGTTAGAATGTAGCCAAAATTCCCCAAAGATTTCATTATTTTGGCTATAACGACTTTTGTTTCATGTCCTGTCCAAGAGCAGCTCCACCAGATTGTCTACTTTAACTGACTTCTGTGAGCTGCTGACTCCCAGATCTCATATTCCATCCAGTCTTCTCTATGGATGTCACCTGTAGGTGTTACCTTAAGCTCATCTTGATCATCAGGTAACTCTCTGCCACTGTGGACATTAGAATTTTTTGAACTAAAATCTCCAGAAGTCATCTGGATGCTTCTCAGAACTGTTTTACAGGATGCAACTTTCTGAGGTGTTGGTCCCAGGATAAATCTTTCCAGAAGAAAGGGAGGTATGCTTGTACTCGAGCTGTACAAACATGTTTCCTAATAATCAGTTAACTTGACCTAAAACCAGTAGTATGGATATGCTGCTGCTCCTCTGTTTTCCTTCAATACTTACTCTGGCCTCATGTGGTGTATTTTGCTCCTCCATTCCCCATTGTTTCTCCCTGTGGTTCAGGGCAGTCATTTGGGACTTGAGCACCTCTGACTCCTTCTCATTGCTTTTAGTGAACTTTGCCTGATGCTCTTCCTTACATAGCTAAAGTGAAAGCGGTCCTTTTGAGTGGAATAGACCTTTGGAATAGGTCCAAAGGCCTTGCCTTTCACTGCTCTCTTCTCCATCTGTTGGCATCATTCTACTTTCTTTTGTCCCCATGGAATATAGCTCTTGAGGCTGGAGCTTTTCTTCCTCAGTGTCACCTCGTCATATGCTTCAAACAGTTTCTCTCTTGCCTCAAGTTCCAGTATCTCACCCTTTCCTTGAAGACCTTGCATTTCATGCCTCCCTTTGCACGTTCTCTTTTCCACCATTGGGAACAACCTTGAACTCCTGTTTTATTGCTATTGTCTCTACTCCCTCCACTTTGCCTGTTTTTAGTCATGCATTTGTCTGGTGAAACCAATGATACCTCATCCCTTCTAATCCCTCCTCTTGTGTCATTTCCAATATGATACTTTCATGAAGTGTATTGTCTCTGGCTTAGTGGAGGAGAGTTGATGATGACTCACTACATATTTTTAAATATTTCCCTTTGATTCAGAACCATCAAGCTGTTCTTTGTCAGCCTTTGTAGCATTATGTTCTTACTTGCTGTTGATATTATCTTTACCTTCTATTGTTTTTGCCTTCAGCAGTTACATTTTGGTTTTGGTTCAGATATGCTCTTACATTGGTCAGTGCAGTAGCATACCCGATTTGAGAGACTGGGAACCTTTGGGAGCTATATTGCTAAAAATAACAGGATAAAGATCAAGCAAAGATAGCAGAGATACTGATGAGTGAATTGGGATACTAGCCTTAATTGTGAACTCACCCTGAACAGTTTATGTCTGAGGAGTGGCTTTGGGTATTTGTGTATTTCTGAAAGCCAGTCCAGGCTGCATTCCAGCTTGTGGGGCATATCACTTTGCTTGGTGAGCAATCTGGTCTGCTGGAAGGTGTCCCTGCCTCTGGGGATTGGAGAAACAACAAGAGATTGGAACTCGATCTTTACAGTCCCTTCCAACCCAAACTGTTCAATGGTTCTGTGATTATTGTTGGTAGTATTTGTTGTCAGCTCTCACCCTTTCCAAAACAAATACTGCACTATACTTGATTGACTGTTCCTGTGCCCTTTCTAGCTTTAACTGGACTTGGCCATGTTGTTTTAGTGAGTAGTTGTTTTGGTGTGTTACTGGTGCTTTTTTCATGCTTGTAGGGAGATAATAGTGAATGTGGAGAGGGTTCTCTTTGCGTTGGTACGTGTGTGATTTGAAGTGGAAGTGGAATAAAGTACTTGACTGAGGTGCATTTTGGCACTTAAAGTCATACAAACCACATGAAAAAAGCTGAAACTTCTGTAAGATTCCTTTGACTTGGATGAGAACAAAAGTGAGAAGGTTTAGAAACCTGCTTGAATCTATTCTATAAGAGAGTTTTGTGAACAAGTTCTTTTGATCCTGTGTCTGTTTAAATTAGGAATACAGTTCCTCTCGTACTCTGTCTTTTTTCTGTCCCCTCCTATTCTATGTCTTTATAAGACTCAAGTTTTTCTCAGTGCTTTTGTTGTTTTCACATGTGCAGTCATATATTTATATATTTGCATATATCACATATTTAGCTGATATGTGCAGTCTTTGATGACAGGTGCCATTGTGGCAGGTCTTTGTGACTTATGCTCCATCAAAGCTCTGCACTGCCCCAGCCTGGCTGAGTTTGCTGCCCTTCATTCCCACATTGCTCCTTGAATGTGTAGTTCTGCTTTGGCCCTTTCCTTCTCATGGCCCAATGAAGTCTCTTTGCCCCACGTTGGGGCGAGGTTTTGTGTGCTCTTTTTGAGCCCCACTTCTCTTGGTTGGCCCTCCAAGGAGCAGTTAACCAGATGTGTCCTGAGCAGGTGCAGGTGTTGGACTGTCAGTTCTTTAGTGTCCTGTGCATTCCTTTGGAGTGGGACTTGGTCCTCACTTCGCTTGTGGAGATGTCATGGAGCTCCCTGTGAGTGCTGGAGAGGTGGATGGAAAATTGTAAACAAATTTCTGCAGTTGTGTTTGATGTATGAGAATGTGACATGCGAGTCAAAGTGGAGTACTCAACTGACCAGAAGCTGACCCAGCACCTTTCTCTTTTTTTCTTAGGTTAACTGTAATGGCTTCACAATTGAAGATGAAGAACTCTCTCATTTGGGATCAGCCATATTTCCTGAGTAGGTTGATTTTAATATTTTAAAAGATAAAATTAACTTATTTATAAACAAATAGAGGATCTACCAAAAGAATTAATTTATCTTGTAGTAAATATCTTTGGGTGGCTAATAAAATGTGGCAAATTATTTGGAGCCTTTTTTCCTAAAAATCCAGTAATTTTGGTAAAATTGCACATGTAATTTGTTTTGAAACTTAGATTGTGAACTATATTCAGGTTGGTAAAAAACACTTACTTGGGTAGCAGGTTCTGGGCAGGGACATCAAGTCATGATCAAAGCCAAATGAAGAGGATTGCAGGTGACTTGCTCTATTCACAACTTCCTGTTTTGGCTGGGTATAATCCTTCCCCTGGTGCTCTCTGAACAATATCCCTTCTACCTTTGTTCCTTGGCAAATAGTAAATCCCTTTCATAGCTTCTTTGAGCCTCCTTGCTATGACAGTGGAAAAAAAAATATGTACAAGCTTCTTAGCTGTACAGATAAACTGCAGATGTTAAGTGTTAACTGCAGTTTTGACTGGGGGAATACAGCTTTCTTTAGGGCCAAGAAACATTTCTTGCATTTTCAGATCTGTCCTTCCCATTTAATATTGTAGCAGAGGAGGGTATTTTCTGCCCCTGATCTTTGCACAGCCTGTATGAAGGTATTAGCACTGAGGCTTAGTTTGACTTCCTGGTGAGGCTTGGATTACTCATAGCTTATCTGTGTCAGAGTAACCTGAAACTTAGGGATGCCCACTTAAAGCTGGATGTGATTTTGCCAACTGCTGCAGACAAGCAGTAGTAGCTAGTCCTTGCTTCACAGATTATTCTTCTTCTTCAGGCAAGTCTGTCTGAAGTTCGTATCCCTGATCTACAGATTGGAAATTAATGCCTTGAAATGCCCAGATCCAAGGATCATTGTGGGAAGAGGAGAGTATTAAACCAGGATGTTCTGGAAAAATGTCCAACACCATCCTTTGTTAATGCTCAGGATATGAGAGTCACATCTTTCCTACTTAGCAGTTATGCCTGTGAGCTAAAAATACTGAAGAGACAGTTGTTATTTTGCTAGATTGGAAGAGAAAAAATTAAAATTACAAATTTTGTCTCAGATAAGAAGTGAACTACACTTTCTCCAAGCTTGATAATGAGGGGGTTTACTTTTCTCTATCCATCCAGGTTTTTGTCCAAGTCATGAGCTTGTATAGCAGACAGAGCTCTCCTCCCTCCCACTTCAAACATGGAGGCTGTTTACATTTGAATAGAAGCCAGCTAAAATTTTAGCACCCATCTTACCTTGCAGTGCAGTGAAGACTTCTGTTTTCTTCTATTTACTTGTTTCAATTTAGGTTAAACATGTTTTTCTTTCTTCTCTGAGGAAAATAGTCTTTCTACCATGTTGATAGTAAAGCTGTATGAACGTACCTGTCAGCTGCCCTGTAGCACTGTAAGAAGGGGAAAATAATAACTTGCCTAGTTCTACAATAACAGGATTTAAAAATTGCAATGGTTTATTAGCACAGCCATTCTCCATATCATTAGAATAAATAACTGTACAACAGATTTTCCCAAGGTTACCTTCATGTTAAGCCTCAGAATAAAAACAGCTTAGAGAGACAGACTGACTCAATCTTTCAGACTTATTTATTTTGTGAAGTGGTGCTTAACTTTTTGCCTGTTGCTTGTGGTGATGGTTGGGGAAAACATTTACTTTTCTGCTTTTACAGTGTTGCATTGATGAACCATAGCTGTTGCCCAAATGTGATTGTGACTTACAAGGGAACCTTGGCTGAAGTCAGAGCTGTTAGAGAGATTGAGCCTGGAGAGGAGGTAAATGCAGTGTTTGAATGTGCTCTGTTCTCCTGCAACCTGACAGGATTCAGTCTCCTTCTCAGGGATTGTTTCAATTAGATGACAATTTAGTAACAGGAAGGAAAGATTTCTTGTTTCTCAGAGAAATGCAAGATGGTGATTTGGAAAAATTAGGGTGGCTCTGGAGGATTGAAGGGATTTTTGGAGGCAGTAGCCTATTTTTTGCTAAAACATGGGAAGGGCACCTGCAGCAGTCACTGTGTGTCTGCCAGCCTCTCTCAGTTTACCCATCTGTAAAATGAGGCTGAGTTTACTGATGTTTGGCTGGTGCTTTGAAATTCCAAGATCAAAGCAAATTATTACTGCTATAATAGTTCCCAGTATAATAATAATGTGTTGAAATTGAAGCCAGAATAAACAAGGTAAATGGGTACAGATAAATCCTCTGACTACTGTTTGGACAGAGCATCCACAAAACATGGGACTTGGTCATATCACCTCAGTGGCATTTGCTGGGAAATCACAGAAGAACAAATGTGTGGTTTTAGGTGGAGTGAAACTGAACAGAGAGGAACAAAAATCTGTGAAATTGAATAAGGCTCTGGGTTTACTTTGAAACTTTCTCAATCAAATAATGAATTTGGCAGAGAGTTTTAAACAGTAGAGCTGCACTTTGCTTTAAAAAAAAAAAAAAAAAGATGTTAAACAGAGTTGGGGAGGATGTTCAAATACCTGCAGGGAATGAAGATACTGAACACCCTCTCTAGGGATGGAGTTTGCCCAGAATTTCAATGGCTCATTTGTAACTGTTAATTTAATGGGCAAAGTTAATGCTGATAAGCTCAGATTTGATTTTTGATAACATCTACTGTTTTCTGAGGTGTGTGATATCAGCCTGGCAGAAAGGTAGAAAGGTTATTCTTGTGGATTATAGCTGTTCCTCCTTGAGAACAAAGTGAGTTTAGTTGCTGTAGCCAAGGGTGAATAACTCAGGTGAGCAACTTCTTTTGATGCCATTTGCCAGTGATGAGTTGTCTGTGATGTTGGCAGTCACTGCAAATGCATTGTGGTAACAGACAAGGACTCATTCTGGCTTCAGAATTCTGTTGTGGAATCCCAGACATTTCCAGCATTTTGGGGGAAGGTGTATCATTAGAGGTAGAGATGTGGAGTATTTACCTTAGTTAGCATCATCTTCAGGTTAAATTCTGTCGTAGAAGCTGCATCAGCTCTCCAGGACCTCCCAGGCTTCGCACATTTGCTTTTTTGACACTTCAGAATTTTCTGAAAGTGAACTGTGGCTGTGTGTGGTCGCTGTGCAGTCTCCCAGCCTGTGTCTCCATCTTCAGGCTCCATGTAGCCATTGCAGGGCAGCATTTCAAAGGGGGTTTTTTGCTGTAAATGTGGTTCCTGCATTCCACAGGCTTCGAAAATATCGAAGGGAGGAGAGGAGTGTGAGGGAAAGTATGAGATGACACGCTCACACTTAAGAAGAAGGTGCACTGTATGAAACTACATGTTATTTTACTTCTAAAGAAAAGAGAAACTTTAAGTATAAAGACTGAGCAAAGCATTTCAAATAACTATAAATGAGGAAATGGAACTAAAGCTGTTCCTTGGTCTGCAGAATGATCAACTGCGCTGTGCATAGGACGTGTTTCTTGGGGGAGATCTCATTTTAAAAGCACAGCATTAAAGCTAGTTGCAGGGGTTCTTTTCTGAAGACCATTGAAATAGAGGAAAACTTAAGAATAGTGTATATGAAGGGCCTTTAAAATGTTCAAAAGCAGGTTTTCTTTGCTTTAAAATATTTCTGCTGAAGTAAATCTGATATTCATTCTCCTTGAACTGGAGCACTGGGCCTCTCTTCTTTTCAGAGATCTAAAGATCTTGTCCTAAGTTTCTAAAGCTACTAGTGACTGCTGTTGCCCCAATTTTTGTAGGTTTTCAGAAGGAAAAATTTGAGATTCCAGCCTCCATGAAACCAGGCCACTGTAATTTATCCTAGGCTGGATACTTGAAATCATTATTTTACTTCTGAAAAGTAGGCATCTCTTTGTAGTCTGACAGGAGCCTGAGATTTATGCTGTGATAGTTTTCTTATCCACACCTGAATCTTTCTGTCCTGGGTGCAAGCCAGAGTAATATTTGAGGGAAATTCCATCACAAATAGGAAAGGAACACTTGTCTGTCAGGTTGCATTCACAAATGACAACTCCTGATGCTGCCAAGGGGCTTGGAGTATGTGCGAGCAGGCAGGTGATGTGGCTGCAGGGGTCCACAAGCTGCATCAATGTGTAGTTGTCATACTGCATATATCAGAACTAGTATAATAAATATGTTTAGTGGTGCTGCTTCTCAGTAACTGTTTGGTTTTTCTTTTACCATGTAGATTTTTAGCAGCTATATTGACCTGCTGTATCCCACAGAAGACAGAAATGACCGGTTAAGAGACTCCTATTTCTTTAGTTGTGATTGCAGGGAGTGCACTACAAAAGAAAAGGTAATGGAATTGGTGTGAAATATACTTCTGACTGTCAAGGCACCTACCCATGTCCTTAGATATAATATCCTATCTGGCTTAATTACATTTTGGAAAGTAGGATAATGGGGATGGGGGAAGGTGGTTGTGTTTTTCTGTTCAGAATGCTTTCTGATACTCATTCTTTCCACTGTAATCATGACACATCAGGAAATTTCCTGGTAGAGGCCTATTTAAAGTTGAGCTACAAAGCAAAGATGAAAACATTGTTAAAAGTAGATAATTATACTGTGTCTGTGCTACCTGGCCAAACAAATTTAGCTCAGAACTTTTTTTTGTAATTTCATGCTTTCTACCAACTCTCAGCAAGTAAATCTTGCTTGGGGCATATCTGGTACAGGGTGCTGCTGCATTTCCTGGTTGGGACATTTCAGTCAATTCTAGGAGACATTGTATGGCATGTCTGGATGGTTTGGAGACCCAGCAGAATCTGAGGAATGGTCTTTTCTACAATACCATCATACTGGTCTGCTCAGGGACAGCATGGTCCTGGATCACAGCCCCTTGTGATGTGCAGGCCAGAATTATGTTCATTAAACATGAGCTAGTGCCCCTCAAGGGACAAAGGAAGATCCAGATAGTGTTCCTGACAACAAGGTGTTAGGTGTTTCAGAGAAAAGCACATATTGGAGGGAAAGGGTACCCAAACCCAACAGATACTGAGACAGCTGTGCCTGTGCAGCCATTTGGACCTCCTCCACTGAAGATCGTGCAAGAATTGAGCTCTGTGTAGCTTATCTGTCATTCCAGCCAAGATCAGTGTGTCTGGCATAATGTAATCCTTAAGTTCCAGATCATTTTTCCTTCCATTTTCACCAGGTGTCCTTTTAAGAGCTGCTTCCCACATTGACCAGACAACCATCTCCTTCCCCTAAATGGTGTCATCTTTTGTGTTTTTTTCTTTCCCAGATAGTACCCAGTAGTGTTACTTAAGGCTATTCTGTTGATACCATATCAGTTGTGTTTTTCCCCACAGTTACCTTGATAATTTTGCCACTGAGTTTAATGAAGCCAGGATTTCATCTGTGATTTTCAACGATGTGCTGCTCTGGAGTCACCTGTCACTCAGCCTCCTTCAGTTCTGGAAAGAGTCCCTGTAGCTCTCTCAGCTGGCAGATTAAATAATAAAAGAAAAAGAAATCTAGCAGCAATGTGAAGCTTAAACAGCAAAAGATTGTCTCTAGATTGTAGCTGACTCTTCCTGAAATGGTATGTTAGATACAGAGATAAGAGTAAGTGGAGTTGTCCAGCAGAAATAACAGAATATATGGAAATGTGGTTTTGTCTGTAGATCTGAAGGATCCTTTTCTGTTTTTAAGATCATGTCATTTTCCACAGAGACATCACTTGGTAGTCAGCCTAAGGTACTTGAGCTGTTCTAGCCTTAAAACTAAGGCTAAATTTGTTTTAAACCCTGATCTCTTGGAAGCAGTGAAATTTCTTATGTAAAACCACTTGCAACACAAAATCGAAAAGCTCTTCAATCCTTCAAAAGAAAGGGACTTCATGGAAGTAGAGAATGGCAGATGAACTGGGAGGCCAGGGGATCCTAGGATTTCTGGCCAAGTCTTTAGAGAAAAATTGCAGGTGCACATCCTACCTTTGTTTTTTCATTCTTTGAAGAGCTTAAGTTCACATCTGTGTCTTTTTATTAGAGAAATTTTGTATAGCAGGTGCACTTTTGTTTGTAGGCCTTGGAACCCGCCTTTGTAAGGTCCATTGTGTTTCCTTCAGGATAAAGAGAAGCTGGAAATCTGCAAGCTGAATGATCCTCCGTCAGCAGAGACAGTAAAGGACATGATCAAATATGCCAGGAACGTGATCGAGGAATTCAGGCGGGCCAAACACTACAAATATATCCTTTGTCTTACCCTGACTGCAGTGGTGTGTGACCTAAATATCTTGTCCTCTGGGCTGCAGAAGTACGTGCAGAAGAAATACTGTGACCAGTAGAAATTAAACTTACCTCTGTCTTCTGTGTGTCTGAAGGCATTATCAGGGAGTCGTGTAATGAGAGGCCATCGATGTTGTGCGTTCCTTGACTTCTTCCTACCCCCTAGTGAGTTACTGGAGATCTGTGAACTCAGCCTGGACAAGATGGGTGCGGTGTTTGAAGACAGTAATGTTTATATGTTACATATGATGTACCAGGCCATGGGTGTCTGTCTCTACGTGCAGGACTGGGAAGGTGCGCTGTATTATGGGCAAAAAATTATCAGACCCTACAGGTAAATATGAGAGACTCTTTTTTAAATGCTCTAATTATGCTCTGAACAATTAAGTTTGGGCAGAGATCACTTCTCTCAGTGTATGTGGTATAAATGTTCTACCCATGATACTGCTACTCAAAAAGGAATATTTAAATGCCGGGACAGTGTTTGTTACTATCAGAATGTGGTCTGCAATATACTGCAGGACTGACTTTGAAATCCTTGCTTTGGGTTCTCAAAATAATTTTGTGCGACCTTGGTTGCTGTGCTGATTCTGCTTAGCTGGATAAATACTGATTTCTAAAATACCGTAATTTTTTACTAAAGAAGGCCTTCAAACTGCATCTGCAGCCAGTGTTTTGTACAAGGTAATGGAGGCAAAGCCTGTGTTGCTGTCAGCCTCCCACAGTCTCCCAGTCCTCGCTTTCTGCAGCAGCACAGTGGGCACGGCTGCAGGAGAGCAGAGCCGTGTCCCAGGGCTGGGGCCGAGCAGCAGAGGGAGCTGGAGCCGAGCTCAGCTCCAGCGCTCAGAGCTGCGGGTGCCCCATGTCCCCGATCCCACTGCCCTAGAGCTGGAGGTGTGGGAGAATGCCCAGGCTGAAGCCCTGCATGGGGCCAGGCAGCACACAGCCTGTGCAGCAGATATGAATACTGTTTCTGATAAAATTCTCTGGTTTTGCAGCAGTGAGCCCGTTGGTTAGAGCCAGCCAGTTACGCTGGCTGTGTCTGGTCCTGCCGTGAATCTCCCAAACAGATTCTCGTCTTGAGACGTGACTTTCTTGCCAGCTGGGGGGAGTGCAAGGAAAGCTCTCCCTTTGGAACAGATGCCAACATAAAGTCACAGATCACTTGGCAGAGAGCAGTGATACAAAGAAGGAGCCAACATTCCCCCCCCTGGGGCTCAGTACTATTTATCTTCCCTGGGACTTGCCCAGCTCCTCTGGCTCTGAGCCTGGCATTCCAGGTCAGCTGTGCCCGCGCGGTGTGTGCGAGCACAGACTGCCGTGTGTGCCCTGCACACCACGGAGGGCCCCTCGCTTTCCAGCCCACCGGCCATTGTGGAGCACACAGAGCTACTGCTGCGGGTGCAGAGCGCCTCCAAAAACTCATAACAATGCAGGCGCTCTCTGTAGCTGGCCAGATTAAAACTAGTGGCAGAAAGTGCTTGCCATCTGACAGCTGTTCAGAGGCATATGGTAGTTTCAGTCCAGTTCCCAGCTGACAGGCGTCCCCATCCCAGACACAATTGGCACTGGCTCTTGGCAGTCACAGCAGAGGCGATGAACGCTGAATGGGCAGGGGCAACAAGAGGCAGCTTCTTGCCCCGTGAGAGGGGGACAGAACTGGGAAAATGCTATGAAACTGCCAAAGTTGATGAAGCTGAATTTCTTTCTCTCTTGCAGTAAACATTATCCCTCCTACTCGCTGAATGTTGCCTCCATGTGGCTGAAATTAGGGAGATTGTACATGGCACTGAAGAACAGGACGGCTGGAGTTAAAGCCCTGAAGAGGGTATTTATTGCCTGGTTTCTTCATTAATAACACCAGTTCAGCCATGGGGTTGTTGAAAGACTGTGTGCTTCTCTGTCAGTGAGCCTGGCGTGGATGCATGTGTTAATATATTTGGTCACTGGATTTTTGGCTCAGATTTGGTTTTTCTAGAGATGGAGGATGGGGTCTGCTCTTGGGTGCCTTTTCACAGTGGGCTGAAACTGCAGCAGCTGGAGTGAGAATTATGCTTAAACATTTGCTCTAAGTTCTTCTCTGAGCTAGAGCTGCACTAGGGTAAATGAAGCAGAACCCTATCTTCCCCTCATTTGCTGGGTAAGGACAGGAAAAATGCTTGGCTCTTAAAAAAGGCACATAGTGTTTCATTGAAGTCTATGATTTCTATATCCAACTTAAGCTAGGCATGCTTTTGGTGGTCATTTGTTCTGGAACCAATCGATTTTTACATAGCTGAAGGGAATTCAATGCATCTGGTAATGCTGAAATTGGCAAATACAGCATTTTGGTTTTAGGTTTTTCTTCACCCCTTTTTATTAGTCTGTGCCTTATTCTTTAGTTTTTTATTCTGCTGTTTTTTATTAGTTCATACTATGTTTCTTGACTATTTTCCCCTATTGTTGTTGGACAGAAATTTATTTTAGTTTCTTAAGCAGTAGTGACTACTGTAGTGTATAATGACTCAGTGTGGAATGTCACAATTCTTCTTGCTTTTTAGATGCTGGCAAGTTTTTAGCCAGCAACTAACAGCACCATCCAACCATGGTGAAATATGCTAGAAGAATACATGCTCTAAAATTAACCTGTTACCTAGTTTGAAATTAGCATAGGTTTTCCTTCACTGTGGTGTTAAACCCTGGAGTAGTGTGGTGGGTTGAGCACCCACTAGAATTATTTACTCTTTGGGAATTGTGCCAGTAGGAGCATGGGATAGGGGTTAGGGAACTGTGAGGTAAATTTGTTGGCGTAGTTAGTTTCCTAATATGAACATTTTTTAATGACTCACTTCCAAAAGCTGTCTACAGGAACTGCCCAAAGTTATCCTAGCCTTTGATGTTTGAGTTTTAGTGGAAAAGCAAACCTATTGTTCCCTGTCAGTTTGTGAGCAGCTCGTCCAGAAGGTCCTCCTTTCTTTTTTCGGGCAGGAGGAGGGGTGGAGTCATTTCTCACTACTGAGGTGGAACCAAAAGCCCTTGTTATACTGACTTAACAAATACAAGAGCATAAAAGTTTCCCAAGAATGAAATGACTAAATGCTCAGAGGGCCAGGATACTGCACTTCCTTGCTCTGTCTTAGCACTGTTGGTCTTTAAACATTCTCTTACACTGAACTTTTTTCTCAGTTCTGTCTAGTGCTGCCTTTTATCACATCTTTTCTCAAGTGGAAATCTTGCCCCTGCACACACTCAGGGCAGGAAAGGTGCCAGTCAGGGGTTTGGTTGCCTGCAACGTTCCCTCTAGGACCTGGAGCAGGCTGCAGGTGAAACACCAGGGAGTTGGGCACAGCAGCGTCTGTCCCGATTCTATGGGATCTCACTTTTCCCTAAGAAGTTGCTTCCTTCCTAAAGCTTTGGCAGCCCCTGGAAGGAGCAGAGGGTTTACAGACTGAAGTTTGAAATGCCTCAGCATTACTCCCGCACTAGGCCTGCATGTCTCTGACAGCTCAAGGATAAATTGGTAGGAGCAGAGCTCGCTTAGCTCTGGCTAAGTCCTCTGCTGGAATATTACCCACTGCACTTGCAGTTTTCTGTCCTGGAGCTGGTTGCATTCAAAGTAGTTTTGTCAGGAATATAATTTTGAAAGGTGCTTTGGGCTCCTTTAAGATCAAAGATGTATTCTCTGAATATAAAACCTTTATTACTTAGTTTTGAATTTCATTTTATTTCCTACTGCGTTTATGACTACAAGGGGACAAAAAGTAGCTAGAGGTGTCAGACTGCTTCAAACCTCTAAAGAGAGTATTTATAGCCTGGTGTTATATATGAATCAATTGTGTGAATATTTTTTTTTCTTTTCATAGGCAATTGCTATCATGGAAGTAGCACATGGGAAAGATCATCCATACATTTCAGAGATCAAAAAGGAATTAGAGGACCACTGAGCCTTTGAATCTATGCAATCCTTCAAACCTTTATTTAAAAAGCCTTGTTACGGAAACCTTCAGGAGCGCTTTGAAAAGCGGTAGAGTAGGAACACAGTTCTGTCCTATAATTGGAATGACAAACACGCTTAGGCCTAGCTTCCACATATCTACAATTGCCCTTTTTTTTTTTTAAGGAAGCATCATGGTTTCTTAAAGGTTATGCCTTTTGCTAGCTCATGTGCAAAAATGGCCATTTTTTTCTGTAGGGATGTTGGTGTGCATCTTATTTGTGGAAAGTAAATAAAGTGGTCTTGGCCCCTCTTGGCTTAATCTGACAAATTAGCAAAAGCCCTACTTTTTCCGGTGTGGTTTGGTATCTGTTTCCTTTTTTTCTTGCATCATTTTTAGTTGCAGTGGCTTAACTGAGAGAGAGGGGAAACGGGGTGATGCATTCTGTGCATTTTACAGCTACTCCACCAATGTTCCCTCCACCAGTTAATCTGCAGGTCCATCACTGCTCGTGGCAGATGAAGATTCATCTCAGCAAAGACCTAGAGCTCAATCTGTCTTGTACAGAAAATACTGACACCTGTGTCGAAGCTTGAAGGCTTGCACAAGATGTGAACTATGCAACTTCTGGCTTTTTAGACTCCTTTACAAGTTACAGTGACTTATTGCAGAGGTCCTTACAGCCATACCTTCACCTCCAGTGGATTACAACTATTGTAATAATACATTAGCAATTATTTTTAAGAGAGGAACAGGAACGCTTTCTGAGGAAAAAGTCCGGGACTCAGCTTTCTCTACCCATATATAAAACAAGAGGATTTTTTTCCCCTCCATTTAGTTCTGTGGCAAGAGTTTGCTTTTAAGGATGGGGAAAAAAAGAGTGTGGCTGTAAACTACTAGCATCGAAATTGAAATATGGTGCACAATAAAATAACCTACCCATTCCTTACTGTTTTCACGGCTTATAACATATGATGAGAAAGAACACATCACCCTTAAGAACTTCATTGTATTTTCTTTCTTGTAAGCACTGCTCTGAAAATAAAACTGCTAGAACAAGGGTTTGTCAGCTCATTTTGCTGAAATCTTTCATTGCTCTCCAGCCAGCAGTTGTTGCTGGAGTACATAAAACTGCACCAGATCTACAATTCCAGAAAGCCAAGGCCATTTAACTACAGCCAAGCCTAGGAAGAGGGCACTAGCTGACTATTTTTATCCTAACTTTGTCTTGTCAAATAAACTCTAGTCCTAGGAAATAATGCCTTTACTTCAGCAAGTCTGTCCAGAGCCGACCACACTTCAACACCAAAGAATTGGATTATCTGAACATGAGGCACGAGTGGGAGCCTTGCCCCTGTGAACCTTGGATTACTATTTACAGAAGGTTATTCAAAGCTCACTGTGGCCCTGGCTGTGCCTATCAGTTTAACAGGTGAAACCAACTCAGGCGGTGTAGGTGCAAATACAAAAACCCTTAAGCTGATACAGAAAAGAATACAAACATTGTTTTCCTTGAAAAAAAATGGTTTATTGTATACTGTGAATATGAGGGACAGCCTTACCAAAAAAAACTTAGTGACTGAAGACATTCTCACATTTGCAAAAGCATATAAGAAACTATTTACACAAAGGCAGTGAAAGGGGTAAAAAAATTATTGCAGTCAATTAATGCTGATAGAACTTTTTATTATAAAAAGAGAAAGAAAAGAAACAGTGCAAAAATACTGTCAAAAGTAAATCAGTTCTATACACAAGATAAAACTGACAAGCATAAGCTTATGTACTGATATGAATAATACATTAGAATATAAAATAGCATGCATAGATTTTTTTAAAGGCTTTCAATAGCATAGAATAGTTCTGCCATTCAGCCCTAACAGGAGGGGTTGGGGGCAGGAAGGGCACATAACTGATGTCTCATTTCTCTACAAAAAGTGTACATACAATGAGGTGATGACATTCAGATCACTGTGTTGTGCTAAACTGTCAGGTACAGAATTACAGAACAAATAAAACAGGAAGCATCACAATACTGAAGTAAAACAGGACAGTAAAATCCAGTGACATAAAACTTAAACATGTTATCTCATTTAACACATTCCACACAATAACATATGGGAGTATTACAGTCATCTGCATGTGTAAACCTTTTCCTTTGTGAAATAACCAACAAAAGGTACTTTACTAGGGAGGAAAATGTGTTTTCCATATGGAGCAACCTCAACAGGGTAAACATCCTATTACCAGTGTCTCTGGCACTACAGCTTTCCTTTCTTTCAAAGACCAAGCAGAAGCAAGAAAATATTTTTATTTAACATACCCAAAAAGGAGGTTCTTACTCATTACATCTGTAAGTTGTGGAACTCACCAGCACAGGACATTATGAAGGCCAGAGAAATAAATGGCTTCTAAAGAGAAGGTAATGTGATTCATGGAAGATGGATCCATCAGTAGGTACTACACAGAGTGGGATACAGCTTTGGCCTCAGGAAGCCCCTAAAGGACTGGCTGCCAGGTGCACCAGAGGGGCTGAGCACCCTTTCCTAGACACATGCCTATTTCTTCCTCAGCTACCAGCCACTGTCAAAGTCAGGGGGTGCCCCCCCAACCTGACATGGAAACAGTTTGTAGGAAGCATTCCGCTTTTCTGCCTCCCTGACTAACCAAGGAACACTACCCCTGAAATACCTGGAACTGACTGTCCAACAACTGAGTCCTTACCCAGGTGAATCAGTGGCAGTCCTTCCCTGGCTGTTACACAGTGCTGGAATTCTCCAGTGGAAGCTCCTGTTTATCACTGATTTCCAGTTCACTCTCCAGAGGCAAAGTCCTGTTGTTAAAGCGTGTGGGAAACCCTCAGTGAAAGTGCACATAAAGCACAGGCATCAAAACTTCAAAGAAACGCCAGCCAAAAACAGCTGAGAGAAACCAATGGAACTGTAATCAAAGATACTCCAAAAACACTGACTACATTTATTTACTTTAAATATTTATATAAACACTGCTATTTTTGACCCGTGCATTGTTTGACAATCTAACAGTAGTTTATTTATTGTTAATGCCTCCATCTTGTTTGCCCCACAGCCATCTGTTCCCTTCCTCAAATCCCAATTCCTGCAAGCAGCTGCATGTATAATGTCCTTCTCCCTAAAGGCTTCGATGGCATCTATAGCTCCTTTAGCACCAGATCCTACAAGAAAACCTCTCTAGAAGGCTAAGTGTGAGCTGGGGACAATTGCTTTTGCAGTTCTGGACTTGCAGCCTTTCTCTTACTGGCATGAAAACCTGTCCCAAACTCCATATGCCTTGAAGTATACATCAGCAGCTTTATATTAGCTTTGTATAAGAGTGGCCAAAGACTGTTTTCATGCAGTCCTTCCTCTCATGACCAGCTCAGGAATTTGCTCCTGCAATGTGATACAGCCTTTATGTTCCTGCAGTGGCTGCCCCCACTAGCATTTTTTTATCCACCAAGATAAGCAATAAAATTTAACTCAGACCTCCCTCAGTGATGCATGAGAGGTGCTACAGCAGAGATCAGCCTGATGATTCCACTTTCTGAGCACACAGACCACAAACTGTTAGCAAGGCTGACAACAGCTAATTCAGTCATCATCTCCTCCCAGGAGACCAGTGGGAAGTCGGCTGTTGGAAATGCGGCACTGTCGGTAGCTCTGCTGAATTTTCCCTACAGGTTTCTGTGCTACATCCAAGTACAAGATTGCCCATCAACATTTCTTTTAGAGTTGCTTGTGAACTACACAGACATAGCAGGTATTGGATCAAAAAATAATGTCCTGGCTGGCAATGACAAGCGCTACTGAAGCACTTAGGTTGGGAAAGAATGAGTAAGTCTATGTTTTGCCATTTGCATTTCTGTTTGTTTACAAGAAAGTAATTAAAAACCCCCAGCTTTTGAAATCATGCAAATATTTAATAATATCTGTAGCTGAGGCAGCTAGTTTAAATAAGTAGAACAGAAATGCACTTCAATATACTTCAAGGACTGTGCTGGCAATAGGTTGAGTAAGTTCTCAGAGATGTGTCTTCTGCCAGCTAAAATTAGTTTAGGGAACTTCTGATAAGGCCGAGCATTTAGGATCCCTGTATGCCTACACAGGAAAATGTTTGTGGGAGCAAAATTCATCTTTCCTCAGGGAGTCAAGGACAAGAGGTGCCAAAAAAAGCCTTTGTAGGACCTGAAACAAGTAGGACCTGAGCAGCTGATGTCTACCATCCTCCAGTGTGACTGATGGAGGACAGAAACCGATCCCCACAGCACTGAGCAGCGTCACAACTCAGCTGTCATCTCTCCCATCCCTGCTCGAACAACGGGAAGCATGAAATGCTCAGACCATAACTTAACCGAAAAGCCAATGCCAGCACCTCAATACTACAGTTGGTAAGAGTTGAAATTAAAAAGGCAAAGGTGGTTAAATACAGATGAAGAGTGTCCTAAAAGGAAAACAGACACAAGGGATGCCCAAGCCAGACTCACTTATCCGCTGCAAGTTCTCTCTTGGAAAGCATCAGGGAGTGTAGGCTGAACATGGCAGAGTGCAAGGTGGGTGCCCTGGGAGAAGACTGCTTGTGTCAAAATTCCATTCTTTGATGAATCATTGTGAGATTTTCAGTCCAGACTTTACTCTGAATGGATGAAATTGGTCTCAAACTACGGTTATGCTTTGATGTTAAAAAACATGCAACACAACAAACAGCAACTCCAACCCGACCGTTTCTCCTCAAGGGTTCTGCTGTTTAAAAGTCTGCAGGACAAAAACTGGACAGCACTGTTGCTTTAAGGCTCGTGTGTTCATTCCTGTTATGACTAAGAAAATTGGATGCAAAATGCGTTTTCCTGTCACTCCCTAAAGGTTAGGAAATACTGCCCAAGCAATTTTGGCCTGATAAAACTATAACAGGTTCAAAGTGAGAAGGTTCATTTTTTCCCTTACAAAACTGTATCACATTTCAACTATAAAACATCAACATGCTGAGGGCTGCTTGTAAGCTGGGGTGGAAAGGAACCTCTGAAGACATGCACCAGCCCAATTCACTTATGATATTAACAGATCTAGTCAAGATAAAATCTAGCAGGGAAAAATACATTGAAGTCAGATGAAAGGAAAAGTTTAAAATTACCATTCTTTGACAATGAAAGGGAAAAAGTGACTCACATTGGCCTCTATCTACCATACCAGCCACATTAGGAGTTAATTGGAAATGACTGTTTACCACATGGCCACTTATTTGGCTCATTAATAGGCACTGACTTAATTTGGAAAGGATTTTTAGTGCCTTTTTCTAATTAATGTTTTTCTAAGACACCTATGATGCATCTTTGCATTAAAAAAAAAACAATTGCTTAATTTTCTTCCCTTCAAACACAGCTCTTCACACTCTCTTATGCAGTAACTTTCCTGTGCTCACTGTAGCAGCAGAAATACACATTTCAGCCAAGAGCAGCTGAATAATAAGACATAGGAACAAATTCTTTCCCCTCCTGGTTTTCTACTTCTCACATCCAAGTGGAGCAATGGGACTTGACAGCTCTGAGTTCAAACTTAATTCATCATTAGGAAATTATTCAAAAAGTTATAATGAGATAACTAATTTAATACACTTTGCTTCAAGGTTTATTCCTTGGCTTCTTTCCCAGATATAAAGCATCTCTCTGCAATTATCATGCAGATGCTGCTGAAAAGACTTTAAATGGTTGCTGCTAATTTAACAAGAGATATGTTGGCACCAGCAGAAAAAATCAGAGGAAAACTGAAGTTGACTGAAAACTCAACTGATCCTTAAAAAGAACATGGTCAAGGTATTACAGCAAAGTAATTCCTCTCCATTTGCTGGTGGCTACAAGTCTTCACCAGAAACTCTGTCATTGTGCTAGGGCTGTATTGCAGAGCACCAAATCAACACAGGGCAGTTTTAAACACACTCAAGAAACATTCTGGTACAGAACCTTAGCTTAAGCTCCCCATGAATTTTAGTCCCTTTAGTGCTGAAATTAAGAGTGCTTTTAGGCTTAGACCTTTGTACATTGACCAGGGTTTGAAAAGCAGAAAAAGCAACAGGAGGATTAAAATATTAAAAGGATCTGGGGAAGGGATACCGACAAAGGTGATTTCACCACGACAAAGTAACTGCGTTGCATCACTTGCCCTAAGAGGCTGTGAAATCTTCACCCTTAAGAATTCTGAAACTGGATGTGATGCTGGGCAAGCCTATCCACATTTAAAGTCAGTAGTGGGGTGAGCGGGGCTGAGTCCAGAGACCTCCAAGGCACCTCTCTGGCCTGATTCCTTCTCTAACCATCCAACAGTTGTTCACACGTGAAGACTACGGCAACTGGAGATGCCTAATTTAGATGAGATTCCTTTTCTGCAGAGGGTGAGCCCCAAGGCAGTAATACTTGCAGTGTAATTTGTGAGAAAGTGCTTGATTTGGCTTTTTTTCCAGATACATTTGGTTGAAAATCCCCTGCCATTCCACTCTCAGACCACCAGAGTTATTGGAAAGAGTCATTCACTGACTCCAGCCTGCTGTAGGTCACTGCACTTCACCCTACTTTGCTTCTTAAGAATCTCTTCAAGGGTTGCACACAGCAGCAAAAGGCCTCCTTAAAAAGATACAATATTGGTTTTTCCAAGGACCAATCTAAAGCTGTAATTCTTGTGGAATTTGAACAATTTAGCACCCAAAACTCTCTGCCTCACAATGTCCTGTGCTGGAGCCCTCTGTAACATGCCGAGCTGCACGTGCAGAAGCTGAAGTCTCCATGCTTTGCACCCCCAGCTTCCACTCACACAGAGCTGTAGCTGACATCTAGCAGGTCTTGTTTTTACCAGGGAAGCCACACATGGGTCCAGAATGTCCTTATGTGAGAAAAAGCCCACTGCCAAATAACTGTAGGTTTCAGAAGCTGTGTAGCAAAATAAAAGCCAGCAAACTACCTTTACAAAGGATTGCTTTCCTTACAGACATGTTACAATGCAGACCAGTCATGTCAAATGTGGTTCACTTTGAAGGTCACTATAAGTTTTACGAGTTATTAAAGTAATTAAAAAGTTATTGCAAGAAAAATAAATTATGTCTTGTATAAAATAATCCATGGGACTAGTAAAGAACCATCATTCCTTACTTTCAAGACAACTTTAAAAAGTGCAACATATGCACACAATGTTGTCAAGGCAGTTCCCCTTGTTCATCAGTAAGGTTCAGTCAGATCCACAATGCTGGGTCTACGATGCTTGAAAAGATTAAATAAGTCTCGAGTTTTGCAGGAATTGTATGAGCACTTGGTAGACAAATTTGTACTGGGCTATGGTCTGGATCATAAACACTCTCTGCTCCCGCAGGTGTCTCAGCATCACAGGAACATCCATTTTCTGTAAAGCAAAGGGGAAAAAAAACTCCATAAGGATGTAGGTTCATTAAATCAAGCAATCACTGTCCCAAATATCAGTTATCTGACACAGGGAACTATACTAGAGTTATAGAAGACAGAAGTTCTGTGGACAAAATTAAATGTGCAGGCAAAGATACAGATCCTTTCACTAAAGGGGGAGGGAACTCACTGCCATCAAAAGATCCAGAAACTCCAACATCTGATCTGCCACAGCCAAGTGGATGTTAGCAAATAACACTGCAGGAGAAATAGGTCTGTAAAGTGAAACAAGGACCCAGTATCCACACTATGTGTTTTGCAGACTCCAGGCCAGCATCAGTTTGTTGCCACCTATTGAATATCCACTGGGACATATTAGGGGTTCTCCAAGAGGACATCTTCCAGCTTAGTTTCACCCGAAAGAAACTCACATGTGTGCCCTGAAAATGCTCTGCAGCAGGAACTAAAGTACAATAAGTAGGCACAGACGAGGAAATCCACTGGGAAGGCACAGCCCTAACCCCATTGAGCAGGCACAGGCAGCCTACAATGGTCTGAACTCAAAACCACATGAGTTCTGTGAAACAGAGGGCCAGGAGGTGAAGCGTTAGAAATCAGTGCACATTTCATTAGGATGCTATCATCAGATTTCTGGCATTTAGGGAGCCAAAAACCTACGATGCTGTTGTGTTTTATCTGTTACAACAGGTACACGAGGAGCTATTGAGAAGTTGTTGAGCCATGAAGCTCAGCCTGCCAGGCTCAAATTCAAACAGCGTGTAATGTGAGCCAAGCTAAGGGACACAAACCTTCTGTGGCAGCAGTGAACGTGAGCACTAAGATACATACTGGTTTTGAGGAACTCCTTAGGCAGTTCAAGACATAAAACTGAAGAACAGCTACCCTACCAGGCAACATAAACTGCAGAAACACCAAGAGGAACTTAGCAAGTCTTTTGACTGAGATTGCTGCTAACTCTTGGAGGCCCAACTGAGCATGGAATCTGCTTCCAGGCACATCTGAAGTTTCCTGGAAAGTTTAAAATAAAAGTCACGCTGCATATCCATTTCTGTCCATGTATATAAACCTCAGAATCTCCATTCCATGTAAACAAGTATTAACTCATAGGCTATCACTTTCTGAAAACAAGGCCAAATACTCTGCTACATACCCCAACAAGCTGTTAGAAAAGGACATCTCTAGAGAGTCAACGAGTGTAAGTATTTGGGATGAGTAATGCCATATTATTATCAAACAGGTGCAAAGGAAAATGGAAGCTCTTTCCAGTTAACTTGGCTAACTTGGAGAAAGCCTCTCTGTGGACACAGATGCTTATGAAATGGTCCTTGCTGAGCAGAGTCATGTGGAACCTGATCTCACCTGAACAACTAGAACAAAAATGTAGGCCAGCCTTGACCTGCACATAATGTTCCTCTCTCAGCTTTTTGGTGCATGACAGCTCATTGTTTTTCAGTGGGCACACAGGGACCCATGAACTTCCTCAAAATTGAGATGGCTTTTCCTTATGTCAGAAATGGAAGAAAACCCCATCCTGCCTATTCAGCCTTGCTATTTATAGCCAGCTTAGTATTTGATTCCAGGGAAGAGGAATCCTGAAATCCATCTTCATTACAATGTACATGTCAAAAAAAAACCAAAAAACAAAACCAACCCAAAACTCCTAATGCTTTGCTAAGCTGGCACTTGCAAACAGAGCAGACAAAAATGCAACTTATTTCTGCCTCCCAAACTAAAGACCTCCCATGTGAAAGCATGCTGTAGATGCAATCATGAGTTAATGTCCCAGTGCCAAGTCTGGACTAAAAGCTGATAGAGCAGGTTCTCAATTACTTTCTCATACTATGTGTCTACAGCAGTAAGGATGTAATGATGTGACATTTACTTGCCATGCAGCAGTTACTGAAACTCTATCCCTGCAATGAGATACAGCTTCAGACTCAACCAGCCATTGCCCAGAAGCCACAGTGACTGAAGCTGTATTGAATTTGATTAAACATGGCTTTTTACCTAAACCTGAAACCTCAGGCTCAAGAGTTCTGGTTTTTGTTCCAGCACTGCTGCAGGCTTTCCAAAATTGTCTGTGTCAAAATTTTCAAACTCCCTCCTGATTTTCCTTCGCTGCTAAAATGTTAATACATTAACTTGCTAGGACACTTTTGTGGAAACCAATTGCTAAGACTAAAACGTTTTAAGTGATAAGTAATTTTATTTCAGGACAAAAGCCCAATCAATTCTAAAACTAAATACAAAAATACTAATACAAACTAAATGAAAAGGAACCCCTCTGTGCAGAATCTGTCACAAACTGAAAACACACTGTTAAGATTTTTAATCTTCTTTTTTAAATTAGGTTTTAACTAAGTAAAACATTAGTACATTAACTTGGTACAATCTAGAGAAACAAAGCCCTTAATGAAAATTGTATTTATTGTTAATGGTGATTTTCATTATTAATCAAGACAAAAGAATGCTTTAATTAAGGGACGTCAGAGAAAACCCTTATTATTGAGCACTACCATCAGGTCCTAGTGAAGTTGATAAAAACTCATATAAATGATGCCAAGGCTCACTCTCATGCTTGGATGTTGAGGTGCCAAAGCTACTCTTTGTCCAGTGGGTGACTTCTGTAAACCACAGACTGACTTCTGTAAACCGAGGTGGCCACACCCTGTAGCACAACTCTTAGAGTTTGCTTCTGTGCACATACAGAGGGTGCTGTAAAGCAGACACAGCTACACTCATGCTCACAAACAATTCAGGATGGCTCTTTTAACTCTCCAGCTTTCCTCTGGCACACAGAAATTTCGTGGCTGCTATGTGAACAACAGAAGCAGTCACTACCATGCGTCAGTGCGTAAGGAAGGGCAAGCAAGGTCAAGAGTCGGAGCCATTGCCACACACCAGAGCAGCTACTGAGCAGCAGTCACCAGTGGGAGGCTGCTGGATTCCCAAGGTACATCCCTGTGGGCCCTTTCTTGGCCAGGATCCTTCCTCCTTGCCCTTTCTCCCCACAATAAAAAGCAAAAGAACAAAGTGTCAGCTGTGACACAGATCTACAGGACAGCTTCACCTTTAGTGAGACCCAAGCAGAGTTGGAGGAGATTTGCCCCAGCTGATCTGAGCCCAGAATCTGTAGGGGTCTTGTAACTCCAGAATGATGAGCTGCTGGAGTCCTCAGTCTTCCCTGAACTCACCCAGTGGCTGATTATTGGGAGGGGCAGATGATATATGTCTATTTGTCACTCTTGCTGCATTCTTATCTCTACAAGCAGCTTTGGTCTTTGAGCATTTTCTTTGGCAAGAGAAATCCCTGATTTCCACAGTTTTCATGAAGACTGTGTGGCACATTGTTAGCCAAGATGTGATGCTCTTCCTAGACAGTTTCCCAGTGACAGATGAAAATTAAGTTGCTATCCATGGTTGCTCTACTGGAGCTCTTGCTCTTAACTCCAGACTGTGTTACTCATAATGCTGGCTGAATGTCCTAAAGCCCTATTCCTCATAGGAATACATAAATAAACTTTTTCTTAAAACACAGTTAAGTTTCATTCCAGGTGAGATTACAAGAGAGAGGAAGGAACCCAAAGAGAGAATTTAGAGAGCGGAAAACTTCAGTTAAAAGAGCAAGGACATTATTCTCTAGCCTCTCTCAGGTAGTGCTTGTAAACATACTGTCTCTAGACTTTTAATTAAATACAGGTATGATCTGAACTAAATTCCTAAAAGAGGGAAGAAAGCCCTAACTCTGAATGTATTAAAATAATCCTAATTAAAATATGCATAATATCAACTATACAGAAAACTATAGCAAGTAACCTGCCACGGGGAATCTCTGCCTGTCACATTTAAGGTCCTTGTCTTGCTCACAAACACAGTAGAAAGAAAGCACTTCAATGGCTTTTAATTTCAGCCTCAGAAATGTAGCCAGTTAGCCAAGGGACGAGCTGGGGGCTTGAAGAAGAAGCTGACTTACTTCATTGTGCTCCAAGCAGCCAATCATGAGCTCTGTGAGGATCACCACTCCCGTCCTGCCCACCCCTGCGCTGCAGTGCACCACGATGGGAGGGTTGCAGGTGTTGCTGCTGTCCAGCACGCTGTTGGTGTGCCGGCGCACCGACTGGATCTCCTCCAAGTAAGCTGCAGGAGGAAAGAGCAGGCAAGGTTGCAAACATCTGCACGTCTAAATGTAAAGATTAGGAGGGGAGGGGGAAAGAATGTGGAAGTTATTCTCTGTCAAAGTGGCAATAATTTGCATTTTTTACAACACAATAATTATCTTGGCCAGGGTGCACTGAACAGCACTGCATCCAGCAAGTACCAGCTGGGTGTCAATTATTACTTGGGAGTCTGCTCCTTTAAATTAAATAGTTCTTTTAAAAAATTAAATTCTGTTTTCCCCCTTGCAAATCTCCAGGTCCCCACAGCAGATGATTCTAGACATTACTTACAGCAATTCCTGCTATTAACAGGCTGGGATCAAAACAACAGCTAAGTCCCATTGAAACTACTGCCTGTCAAAGCCAGTATCAGATGAGAAGCGAGCATCCATCTGCCCTGTTTCCTCTCTCCCTTCTCCCTTCTAGGCTGTGACAGAATCTCCCCCTCACTCTCTGCTCAGAGTGTGTTTCTCAACAGCTACAAGCCCTTCTGAGAGATCACTGCTTTTTTTCCCTGAAGCCATCTGTAGAAAGCTTGGGACTCAGGACCAGCTGCCTTGTGTGGCTGTCCTAGCATCATTCAACACATCCTGCTGTCAGACCATGCTGAGAACCTCACATGCTGGAAGCTCACTTCACTTCCCAGCACGTCAAGTGGGAAGTGAGACCTGAGCTGAACTCTCCTGCTCTGACCCTTGGTGTCAGGGAACTGCAGCCCCAGCTGTCCTGTCCCCACAGGCAGGATGGGGCTGGAGGCCTACCGACACCAGAAAAGCTGCATTTTAATGCACACAGGGAAATGGGACTCTAAGTGGTGGCAAACAATGGGAGAGACGAAACAGAGACAGTCAGGTTCCAATTACTGCCATGCCCAACCACAGCAACAGGGGTTGGTAGGAGGAACAAAGTATGAAACAAACGAGGAACTGGGCAATAGATTTCCCTTGAAGACAGATTCCTTGCTACTCCTTTGCTGAAGCAAAGGAATACCAGGGAAAATGTCATTTTATATTTTTTGCCTTGGTGACAGACCTGGGGAAAGGAGGATGCATTATTTACATCGAGTGTGTACCATGCAAAGGAGCACGCATCACTAAAGGACTGTAGCTGTGGCAAGACTGAAGTAGAACTAATGGACCTTCCTGAGAGAGGATTTAGCTGCCACAGAGCTACACTGCAGCTGCAAAACTTTCAGGAACCAAGAGAGCAGGCATCTCCAACACATCAGTACATCATGTACAGACTCCTTCAGCGGTAACTTAAAGATTTTTGCATTATTCCCTACTGTAGTGCCAGAGTTAGTAGTGTCTTAAGTTAAACAATGGTTGAATTCCTGTTACTTAATATGGGACTGCTTATTACTTGGTAAGGATCAGAAAGTGTTATTAACACATTACAGATGAATATAATTGCTGTATTTTCAGAAATGCACGAGCCAGCACCATATGGAATTGGGGAGGCCCTTAAGCATTGCCTGGGTACATGTGGTTACAAGAGTGGCAGTGAGTTCAGACTTCCTGCATGTGTGACAGAGCCCTCTGCTCTTTTGCAAAAAGAGAAGCTGGAGGAGATGTACCATATTTCAATAGCAAGTGATCCTCTCTCACCCAGACCTTTCTAATCACATTTGTGTACAGCCCATTGTCTCCTACATTCATCAGGTAGCTGGGAAATGGCAGTAACTTACATCCACAGATCAGGCAGCAGATCCTATTATTTAAAATTCCCTGAGTTTTTGGTACTGCTGCTGCCTTGGATTTTTCTTCCTGCTAATCACCTTAGCTCCTACCTCTGGAATCCCACTTTTTTTTCTCCAAATTGCAGCAAAGTATAACCTAGTTGAGGCCTGTGCACACCACAGCAACAACCACTTGGTATCAATCCCAGCTGTAACTAGGTACAGCGAACTGAATCCAGGGTGAACAATCTTTTCCTTGATGTATCATGCAAAACAAAGAAATCTTACATAAAAAGCCTTGGACTTCTTCTGGACACCCGTGGTCTGGCCAGTCAGTATACTGCAAATGCCACACTGTCCTCTCTTGTCCAGAGAGAAGGTGCTTGACCTTCAGACCAGTAGTTGCAAAGCAGCCAGAGTCTGTGCGGAACTTGGTTGTCACCTTGAACTTCCCGTAAGTGGCTGAGCTGTGCTTGGAGCCCAGTTTAGGCCAGTAACGATGGCTCTTGCTTCTTCCTCCCTCCTTGAAAACAAAACAAGACAAAGAGCCATTAGTTTCTGCAATTATAACTCTCTAAAAACAAAGGGCATAAAATTCTCCGGATAAGCCAAGTATTCTCATTTTAAAGCACTGGAAGAGTAAGGAGCATCCCACAAACTAAAGAAAATATCCATTAAAACTTAAACCTCTCAGCCATGTAATATTTTTAAGTGTAAAACTTCTTGACGACTCTTGTCTCATGACAAAAGACAGCTACTGCCTATAAATATTCTCATCCTGGGGAAGACTCTCCTTTAAATAGAAGGAGAATCTCTTCAGCAGCTTTTAAATGTCTGTTCTTGATCAGCCTTGGGAACTGGACAGTGACTTGATGTGCTCTGCTACTCCCTGTGCTTGCTGAAAGCAACCAGGCATGAAGCCGAATGCAGTGTTAGTTAAACAACATGTGCCAGTTTTTACAACATAGCACATAGTTCTTGGATTACAATAGCAATAACTGTTTTGCTTGGCATAAGAATAAAAAGTTGTGGAGTGTTTTTGTTTGGGTTTTTTTTTGCCTTTTTTTTTTTAACATGGACACTTCTATGGAAACAAGAGCCTCTGGTCTCTTTTCAGCTGATAAGAGCGATGGTGTACAGAATTGGCCTTGGATGGTGTGGAAATCTCTGTCATTTTAACCAGGAGCAAGTTCAGGGCTCTCACATTCCAATGGAAACATCTTTGTTTGGCTTGGCCGAAGCAGAGGGAAGGAGGCCTCCTGCTTGTTTCGCTTTAGCACTTGCCCTACTGAGTGTCAGAAAGTTAGGAATAGAGTATGAGAGCAGTACAGGCAAAGGTTCAAACAGAGCCAGAGGAAAAGGGGATGTTGAGAGAAAAACAGGTTACTGGAGTGGGAAGTGATGGTAACAGGAGATTGGCTCACATCAGAAAGAACTATTCTGTGCTTTCACGTACCTCTTCAGCTGTGACCATGGCTATAACATTCACCCCCTGCTCCCACACCATCTGCCAGAAGTCATGGCATGTGTGTGGCAGGGGCCCTTGGGTAGCAATGTAGTGCCACTCCTCTCCACCTACAGTCACCTGGGAGAAAGGGAAAAAGAAACAACCAGTCAGAGCCTGAATTTTCAGCAGCATTTGCGCCAGAACCGCCTTTTAAACAAAAGAAACTACAGTGAAATCTTTACTACTTTGTTCTTCTACTTTTGGTCAAAATTATGAACCAAAATCATCCTTTAGTTAAGAGCAAATCTGACAAAACATAGCCTTCAGTACCTCAATGTCCTGTGCCCATAACCATACAGCTTTGGCCTAAATGCCATCTATCTTTCTTGCCATTACACCTGGATCATACAGGAAAAAAAACCCCAACAACCAACCAAATAAAAAAACCTGGGGACTTTTTGAGGCTCTGTGTATGATATGGCTTAAGTACAAATAAGCAGCTGAGTGGCATCCCTGGGCTTGGTGACAGGACCAGGATGAAAAAAAGCTGAGGACCAGAGGAAGTGCCTACATGCATTAAAAAGGCATTACCCTGCTGCAAATTAACACAGGGTAATACAGAATGCCTGAACACAAATGATCCTGTGCCTGACAAGCTAAAGGCCTCTGCTGGCTAGGACCTCCCTCAGCTATTTTCCATTCAGACAAAAGTGATTCATTAAACAGCCTCTTCCTACACTGGTCACTGTTGAAGATGAGGCCAAGCCATCCCTAGAAGATGCAGCTCTGCCCACACTCTGCACATAACAGAGCTTGATAGGCCTGTTGCCAGCTAGAGATGAGATCAAGACAGGCTTAATTTCAAGTTACTCTTCCTCACTCCCCTTAGGTTTTTCAGCTCAGAACCTGAAAACTACCATAAAGTAAGTCCAGCACATCCAATGGCTTCCAAGTGCCATGAGAAATTTAAAATTACCCAAAGCTGTAGTCGTGTAAATCTATTTCCCAATACACAACTGGTTTACCAACCACATCTTACAGAAATATTTGTGTTTTTGCACGACATGTAATGAAATTCTTTTCAAAGCATCAACACACAGATTTACAGACTGTAAATTCTGTAGTGCCCTGAACAGAGCCAGCCTTACCTTGCAGTTAGCCAGTATAAAACACTGCTTCATTTAACTGACAGAGGCAGTTAAAAAACATCACTTGTGTAGAAAAAGAATCATAATATTGACACGTAATTTGCTATACATCAGAAAAGGCTTACAAATTTTTTTTTTCTAACATTTTAGGTAAAAAAACAAAGTGCTTTTAGAACTACTACTACAGATAATTTCAAAAATGTGCTTACCAGAAGAACCAGATAAACTCATTATTTTGGAAAGTTGAAATATTTTTCCTTCTCAGGCTAAAGCCTTCTAATTCTGTTTATTAGCCCAGAGCCACATCTCCCAAAGTTGTAAATCCCAGAGAAGATGATTTACAAGAAAAATGCTGACACATCCATAAATATCAATGTACTGGCAGACAATGCTACGAGGAGCAATCAATAACTCTGACAGGTTCAGCCACATACTGTGTTTGAGGTACAAGCCTTTGAATACATTTTCAGAAATAAAATCAATTTATTTGTTAGTCAAACAACTGTTTATTAAGCTGAGATGCTTGGGGTTTTACACCTGTAAATAGCATAGTTTTTGTATGTTAGATGATAACAAGTTTCTCACTTCAATGAAAACTGTTAGACCCTGTATATCAGCTCTTTTTCTTTCTTTCATACTGTGCATCATTTTCTTTTTTGAATGATGGTTAAAAACTGCAAGACCAATGCTGGTAGACTTCTGGAGTTCTTGTACTGGATGAGAATGAATATAAACTGCATAGCCCTAAGCAGCATCCTGTACTTGGACTGATGGTCTGCAGCCCTGAGTGCTAGTGCAGAGTCACTGAGCTTTTTAAGTCAGTACTGACCTGACACAAACAGTCAGATGAAATGCTATTAAGAACCTTTGTGCTTAATCCATAAATTTAATTACAATTTTTCTCTTTGGTATAGATGATGATCTTTGTATCTTAACAGCAATGACCCATGGTAAATAAGCAGAGAATTATTGTAAAACCGTGGGGCTTGCAGACCAAGCAGTGGGAGCTGGAATCCTTCAGGCATGGATCTTATCAGGATGATAGAGGAGTTTTCTTTGTCTACTGACTTCTGGCCCAAGCCTCCTGGCACATGACATGAAAGGCCCATAAATAGTCTGAAGGGAATGGGATGCCTGGAATGTTTAGTGCGTTCTAATGCCCTAACTGCAGGAAATTAAAAATTAAACATTGGGCCGAAAACACAGACACACACTGTGCTGCTGAGGTAAATTTCACAGATGCAATTTCACCTTCTAAGCAAAAGCACATCTGCTTGGCTTCTGAAAGCGCCACTCCGAGTGCAGGAGGGAAGCCCTGCCAAGGCCCTCTGTCAGGCATCAAAACACTGCTGCCTGCTCCTGGGTGCTCCAGGACACGAGACGTGTCTGTGCCCAACAGCGACACACAAGATAACGTGTGGGCTCAAAACTAGCCAGGGAAAACAGCATCATTTAGGAGTATCTTTTTCTTTTTCTCCACCTGCTTTGTAGGTAGAAAGTTTGGGGCTCAGAAATCCATCATGTCTGATTATGTCTGATTATGCAAAAACTCAGTATCTGCTTCCTACCAGGCTGTGCAGAGAAGTGACAAACTGCCAGGATCCTGGTTCAGAAACTGTTTTGAATCACCAGGATTTAACACTGTAAATCACAGCCAAGGCCAGTAAGTCTCTTTAAACTCTTAAAAGGCTATTACTCAAGGAAAATATTAATTTAACAGGATGTTTTATTCATTATTTTTGAATTATTTCTTTTTAATTTGGATTTTGACAATGAGAAAACACAGACAACCCTCTCTTACAACAGAATCTGTCATCTGATGCAGAGGATTTCTGTTACTTCTCTCAGGGTACAGTAAAGGCCAACAGAGGACTTTGCAAACACTGCTGGAAGCTTAAAGAAAAACAAGCATCTGCAGTCACTGGAGCATAGTTCACCATTAAAACTGAGCATGCTTGTAAATACAGTCAGGTCGTATCTTTAATTATTTCTATATTGAATTAACATGAAATCCGAAGTTTCTTTTTAAAAACACAATTTGAAATGTGGAAGTTCAATGCAGTTTGCAGTCAGAGATGCAGGGACCTTATTGGTAAGGTCACTGCACACTTGAAAAAATTTCTTTATCATGCTGCAGGTATTGGGATTGATCTAATGCGCTCTCATGAGGTTTGAGAAACATGGCACCTCTTTCTACACTAACCAATAGTCATTCCACAACAAGCTGGAAGAGGTGGGCACAAAAAAGCCAGGATGCCTCTCTAAAATGACTTGCCAGTCTCCAGCAGTTAAATCAACTTATGTATGTTAGTTGATAGGGGACTTGAGAGATGCCCACGGTGACACACAAAGGTATAATGATGCATCCTAAACCTTTTCAAAAGCTCCAGAGGTACAGAAGGTGCTGCTGTGCAGCCAGAAGTGCAAACAAAGCTTTAGCACACCTTCATTTGCCAGGCAAAACTCAAGCAAGCTTTTACCTTTATGTGTGAAGCATTGATGTAGCCTGTATTGTTTTCTTTGGTCGGCACCAGCTCCACTCGGTTCTCCTCATAAGGAACGACCTCCCTGATGCGGTTGCGCTCCGTGTTTTCAGGCAGGGCAGCAGTGGTGAAGATCCCATCTGCCTTTTTCTTTGGAATCTGCTCGTATTCTGTAAACACCATGCCCTCCTCCAGCTTCCTCCTCAAGATCTTGCACTAGGATTTCACAGAAAGGAGCACCAACCCATTAATGCTTCTGGGAAGAACATTTACCGCTAGACCCATCCATCCATTCTTTGAATTCCAATACACAGCCATAGCATTCTCTCACTTACTGCTTCTGCAGTTATCTGAGGATATATGACACACTTATTTCTACCAAGTGAAACCACTGGCAAATTTTACAGTTTTACATTCCACCTCCACATGTTTGAAGACTGATAGCATAAAAAGCAAACCTGTGCTGAATAGTCTTGGTTCGGTTAGAATTTCAGTATGAATATATGATTTCAACATAAAAGATATTTTAATTTATTTTTCCAGGAAGAAGTTCATACTACAAGAAGTGTGATGTGGCCCACATTTTCAAATACAACAAACAACAAGGATGCAATGTCTGTGGTTGAACACAACCCCACATACAGACAAGGTGGAGGTGAAGTGCTAGTTCCAGACAACACAAGGCTGCAAATTTCTATCCAGAAAACCAGAAAGTTTCTTTGCAAATGCGCTTCTCAAATCTTAACAGCAGCAACTGTTTTTAATGTCTGAAATTCCATATACACGCACACACCCATGTGTGCAAACATCAGGAGGCAAACAAATTCCTTTTTTTTAAATTTAATCCCATTAGAGACATTGACCAAACTCCTTATCTGTATCAGAACATGAAAGACAGTATCTGTGGGTGAGCACTGCAGAACTTTGCCCGATAAGTGAAAAACGTGCAAAGTGTTAGATTTACAGATTGGTCTTGTATGACATTGTACAGTCAGGTGAAAGAGAGAACAGCCTCCATTTTCACTAATTTCAGCAAATGTTCAAGACATTCGATGCTTTGCCTGCATTCAAAGACATACCAGTGTTAGCCACCACAGACCTTTTGCATTAATGGCTCCAAAAACTTTTATGAGAAATTTTTTTTCACATTTTAAATAAAATTTTAGTATTTTAGATACTTCATGCTGCTGGGAACAAAGGGAACAAACAACATTTCATGAGGCTCCATCTTACCCTCTCATCCATTGGCACCTTGGTGACTTCATCCTGGCTGTCCTCCGGCACTGGAACCCTAGCAACTGAGAGTCCGTTCAGTGCTGCCAACATCAAGGGCCTCTTCTGGGCCTCCAGGCCTGCCATCTTCTGCTTTTCTAGATTCTTTTGGCAAGAAAAGGCACGTTTTCATCTCTGTGTGATTATTTATAATGCCAGTAAAATGCTGGAATGTTTTTTTAATCTCCAAAATCTGCAACTCTCTGGCCAAGGAATGCAGATGATCACCATTAGCATCGTAAATTCAAATACAACCTCTATTCTTCCTGTTATTCCTCAAAGGCCTGCTCCTACATGAGCACAGAATTTTAATTTCAAAGAAGCAATCCCAGCATGTAATACAGTTTACATGCCATCAAAAGACACACAAATACAATCTCAGGCATTTTCCTGCAGACACTATTCTGAATGCAGGACACACAAAGCATCACCCTGTTACGTTGAAGTAGCACTACCAAAGCCAAGATATCTGGGGCACCTTTTGAAAAGCAATAATTTCAATCTATAACAAGAAACACTAAAACACAGGTTATTGTTTCTCTTCTGTGATGGTAATGCTTAAAATGAGAAGTCTATGGTGATTCAAACAGCACCCACGATATATTCTGCACTGAAAACTGAGCTCGCATGTCCCAGAAAGTGAATGCAATAGCAGCCAGGGAGGGATATTATTTATCATGTTCATGAATCACATTATGGTATGACATGAAGAACCAGAGCATGAATTTTGAATTCATCCTGCTGCCCACTCCTTATGCCACTGGGAGCTGAAGCATCAAAAGAGACAGAGCATCTCCAGAAGTACCCAAATTAGGAATATTTTATTCCATTTCCTTAACAGCTCTTTCTGCTGGATTTGGAAGGAGGGATAAGCAGAAGGGGTGCCTGGTTCTTAGCACACATATGGAAGCTGTGGTCACCAGATGGGCCAAGCTCAGCTCCTAGAAACACACGATTGAACCTGAATGCCCTCAGACATATGTATATGCCTTGATTTTTCAAAAGCTTGTGAGCGTTTTCCCTCACCACTGGGCTCCTCCAGAGCACTAAGCAAAAAAACAAACATCCAAACCCACTCTGGCTTCTTTTTATACTTTGAAAAAGCAGGAAAATGCAAGTATTTTTGCTTTGTTTTGAATGCTATTATTTTTACTACTTCAAAGGTGGAAAAAAGGTGCTTAACAGATCAAGGTCACCAAATACCATTAATATAACACCTGATTCCTTTGACAAAAGGAAGGTTCACATATGTCAAGATTCCTGACCTAGGCTGAAACCACCTTAAAAGCTTAACGCTAAGGCTACTCCTTTACTTTCAGAACAACAACAAATAAAGGACCTTTTGACAAAAGTGATCTGAATGGCTATTGCAGAGGAAGAATATTCAAACATCTAAGATCTCACCTTCATTTCCATCTTAAAATCCTGCAGGCTCCTGCTTTTCACAATTTTTTTCTTTCCTCAGAAGATCAAAAGAGCATATGCATGCTTGTTGTTATACCAATGTCTATTCATTAATGAAAAATCACGTTTTATAGTCGAGTATCTCTTTTACATTTGAGTGGCTCAGGTTGTATTGCTAACAGTTACATCAGCGAAAGGATTCCCAATAGACAAGAACAACAAAGGACATGTTTAGAAAATTTCTTTGAAGATACAGTAGTGTTACTGATCTAGTACACTACAAACTCTTTTCTGCTTTGGACCATTTAGATGCTTTATTAATTTCTTTCAGGAATTGTTTTTGTTTCAGGCCTCAGTGCTGAAAACAAGAACTACAGCATACACTTGAGTTTCTGTGACTGCAGTTGCGCTGCTCTCAGCACTACACCAGGTATATATGTAGGTCAATAAGTGATAAGCACCCCTCATATTTCTGTCATTGGCTTTAAATACTTCCTATTTTGAATTCATTGCAAGTTTAACAGATCCCTGCTTCTCATACTTGAGTGCATTTTTAACAAAATAAACAACCCAGATGCTCAACCACACAGCCTCTACATCTGCTGCTTCTCTATTTAGATATCCGGTTCCTCAGTTTCTGGCAAAACTGACAATCCATATTCTAGGGCTACCAGGGTTTGATTCGGGTAACTAACTTACATAAAGTGGCAGGAAGGGAATTAAAGATCGTTTAAAAAAAATCCTGAGTTGCCATTATGTTATGCGATACTTCACCCAACACCCTTGCAAAGGAGGAACCAGTGCCAAAAACACAACCTCCCACCCATCTCGGCAAATGCATTCCAGACTCGCCCCGCCCTCAAATCCTAAAGGGAAGCAGGCATTAAGGGGGGGCTGTGCCATCAGCCTTCTTATCCCCAGCTGCCCACCCTGCCACCCACCTCCAGCCAGCACTGCTGCCAGGGTGGTGGCATCCTCAGCTGGGTCAAACACAGGTCTGGCCAGCAGCCAAAGAGCCACAGCTGAGACAACAGACAAGCCCAAGCAGTGCATGGGATCAGCCCCCTTGATGGCCCACACAACCAAATTGTATGTGGCACTTAATATCACATTTCCCAACTTTAAGCAAATCCACAGCTTCCCACCCACACGTTCCCTGCAGCTTACTGACCCAACAGTTTTCTGGTATGGAAGTTGACCTGTGTGATTACTAACTTCCAAGAAGCCACCGCAACAGAGGAAGGCACTTACCCTCATCATGATCTCTCTTTCTATAATGCTGTCCTCGATAGAAAACATTTCAGACACAGGCCTTTCCTTGACCGGTTCTTTCTTGACCCGCTCCTTCACGCTGGTGAGGTCAGGCTCTGAGATAGAAGGCCCCAGTGAAGACCCATTTATTGCCACTTGATCAGTTCGAGAGACACTGATGGCTTTGGAGGGCCCCGGCCTCATGGCCTTGGCCCTGGCTACAGCCACAGAAATGCTAACGTGGTCCTGCCTCAGTGCTCCGTTGCTGACACTTTTACGAGGCCCAGGATACTCCGGAGGAGGTTTATTTGGTATTCTAGCCAAGGCAGCTTGCAGCTGAGCACTGTACTCCATGTTCTCATGGAGGGCTGCTATCCGGGACACAGATTCTTGGGTTTCTTCTTCCTCTTCGCTTTCGCTGCTGTGTATCAGCATTGTGGCGTCAGAAAATGTCTTTTTGTGGTGGTAATGAGGGACTTGCTGAACCTCGTGCCCCATCGGAACCGCGTCTTCCGGCTGCACCTGCTCCCGCAAAGTGTTCCTGCGCGGCAGAGGGGCGTTTAAAGTCTTTAAGGCCATGGCTTCTATCCCCCGCACCATATTGCTGATGACCTCCAGGCTGTGGCGCTTGTTCACCGCCGCGTGGTGCTTCACGGCCATGAGGGGCTCGCTGACCTCCTGCAGCGACTGGCGCACCACCGGCGAGCTGTCCTCCTGGAATGTTTTCACCGAGAGCTGCACCTTTCGAGTGACCAAGTCAGGGCTGCTGCCGCTGACGTACTTGTGCCGGTGGCTGGCCAGGTCGGGCGTGCTGGTGGCAGGGCGCGGGCGCGGGTACGGAGGCGGGGGTCTGAAGAGATAGTTCTTCAGCATGTGGGTGGTGTTGTAGCTGTGGCTGCTCTGCAGCTGCATGTTGGCCAGTTCCGGGGTGCTGACCGTGTGGGATATGGCGCTGGCGGCTGTCTTGTTCTGAGCAGCATTGTTAGGGTTCATTTGGTCAGCCGGGGCCACGGGCTTGTTATAGCCACCGCCCTGGGGCCCGTAGGTGATCATGTAAGGGTGCCTCTCTCGAATCTCAGGCTGGCTGTAAACTAGGTCTTCTGGCTGGTTGTAAGCATGTGTGTTTCCAATATTGAGATTCCTCAAAGACTGACTTTGGGTATCCATCTGGATCACCCCTCTCTTCATTTGCCTCATGACTGTTTCATAATCCGGAGTTGGCCTGTAAGAGGGGACGATGATTGCACTGTGTCTGTGGCTGGGGATATAGTCTGCCCTCATGATGTCACTTCCTGGGATGCTCAGGTTTGAGGACATTGGAGATGCCTGGATGAAGTTCTGTGAGCGATTGAGGGAGTTCATGCTGTGGGCACTGCATACGCTCCCATTGGGTCCATTACCATTCAGGTAGCTGAAGTCCATTGGACACCTATCCAAACTGGTTTGAGACCTACAGTAGAAAGTTTCTTCATTTCCATGGAAAATGCTATCTGTGTAGAGTAGAGAGAGAAATGTTGACAATTTTAACCCACGAGGACATATTCACGGTTAACAAAACTTCAAATGCAGTCTGCACCAGTGAGTACAGAGACAGCTTAGTGCACAAGTGCAGTGAATGTTTGGTCTTGGGAGCACCCTTGAGCCACTGAAATAGAACTTAAGCAAAGCTACCAACATAAACATTCCCGACACTTAGCAAAATATGGTAGTACTTCAGATCCTTGTGGGAAACATGAAAGGGGAAAGAGAGGAAGTGTTTTTGCCTGAGGTGGCAAGGAAGAATAAAGGGGCATCTCCTCCCTCAGCATCGTGAAAGGGTTCACTGCTGCTGACACTGTAAAACTCAAGCGCTGCAAGCATGTGGTTAACAAGAAAAATTCTTCTCTTCAGTGGATACATGGCTGTCTGAGAGTCAGAGCAGCAGAGGACTGTGAAATTGGCAATCCTACTTTAGACCAATCAACCGTTTTGAGGATCTGAAGTAAGACACATCTGAGTGATCAAAGCTCAGGGGGAAAAAGAAAAAAATCCCAAATAACAAACCACTCTACAGATGCACTATAGAATGTTAAATACTTGAGAAAAGCGTACCTGAGAGGAAATCAAGACAGTAAAGATCATATCCTGGATCACAACTTTACTGCAAAACTGCCCCTGTTGAAAATCTTGTAAGAAAAGAGTAATAGCTTCCCAAACTCTGAAATCAGCTAGTTCTTTGAAAATGTAGAAAAGTCTGTTGTAAAACTAAGGGAATTTTACAATTCTTCTAAAATTGAGAATATCCTTCACAGCCTCACACAGTGGAACAGTAGTAACCACTAAGCCAAGTCTACTGTACGCAAGGAACTCTACCAAATGGCTCCTTTCAAAACTTATCAAATTCTACCTTAAAAATAGTCAGACCCCACAAGCCAAAACACTAACAGCTATGATTGAGAGTTCCTGTGTTGGTGAGAGCACTTCAACTGTACCTGTCATGAACTGCAAAGAACAGCAGCCAAACAGACCTGGCTACGTGTACTCCAAAAGGTGGGGTGGTTAAGGGTGTGAGACTCAAGCGTTTAGGGGCTGGGCTCCACTCCCAGCCTTGATCAAAGTAACCTGGCACAACCTCTTAAAGAATTTATTTGTCAAACATGGACATAAAAACAGTTAATCCTCCTTGTGTCTGTAAGGCTAACGATGCAGGCAGATGGTGGTGAAAAATCAGCAGAAAAAGTTGTCTACAGATACAGTTTCATGGACAGAACATTATGATTTCTCTTACAGTAAAAGCTTTTTGCTGTCTACTTTTCCCTCACTCAGTTACTCTCCCCGGCCCCAGCTGGCACTGCCTTTGAGTACAGCCATCACACTCCCTTTAGAAATTATTTTTTCAGCTCACTGAACTGGAATACCAAGTTTAAGGTCCATATAATCATATGCAGATATTTTAGGGAAATTTGAAAACTGAAATTGGACTTCAAACAGAAGACTTACTGCAACATTAACTATAAAACTGCTAGTTCTCCTGCAGCAGCAGCTCCCATTTGACCATGATGGCATTATAAATCTAGACATAAGGCTTAGGAGCTTCTTTGCATACACATAAAATTGAAGTACATTAAAGGGAAAATTTATCCTCTAAGTACCTTGTGAATTATGTGTTTCAGTGTAGTGTTCTCCACACTGGACATGCATAGGAGGCAGTATAAAAGGATGTTGTCTTGGCTGAAATAAAAGCACAAGGAAATAAAAAGCATTAGAACTCCATTTGTTACAATTTTTGCAACCGAAACAGGAAAAATGGTTCTGTGCCCTTTCCACTGAATACTGCTCTTTCTTACCCAGCCAGACGCGTCTTGGCAGTTCCTTATAGAACAGAGAATAACTTCTTGTAAATTGCTTGTTAAATTTTGTTACGGAGCCCAAAGCTGACCGGTTAAGACTCCTTTAAGCTCAACCACCTCAGAAAACAACATCCACCATTTCAGCTCTTTTAAATTTTTTCACATTTTTATTAAAACCTCTTGCCCTTGAAGAATTAAGCCCAAACAAAACAGACGCTTAATCGGGACAAAAGCAGACATGGAACAAATTCAAGGACTTAGGACACTGTTATATGAGCAATAGGACTGCATATGGACTTAAAAGAACTCCGTAAACTACATGAACATTGAATTCCTCAGATAATGAACTTGAGTTTACTCCAATAATCTGCACTGAAGCAAAATTTTTAACACAAGTCTCAGAGGGGGCAATTCAGCATTTAATCAACAGGATCATTTACAGAAAATAAATCTCAGCTGATGCCATATTCCCTGGCTTTGTCCCTTGGTAAACCTACGTGTTTTGCAATTCTACTTTGCCACCTGCCCTGCAATGTCCTGTCTGGTGTCACTGACCAAAGTTTATGAAAACATATTTCATTATATGAAGTAAGCAGAAAGACAAGGAAGACACTTCTGTCTCATGAATGTGTCTTCCTTAGCAGTAGAATAAGGGCTTTTCATCCAGGCTGATTCACGTAGTTCGAACTATTAAGGAATTCTGTGGATGCCCAAGGCAAAAAAACCCCACATAATCTGCCTTTGCGTGCACATGCACCAAATGAGCACCAAATGAGCACCATGCAAGTCTGCTAGCAAAGAGGGGGTGGGAAAGGGGTAAGATTTACATTTTCTATGTAAATGGTGAGAAGGAACGAGAATCAAAGATACTGAGCTCAGTATGAATTCTTGCATACAAAATAGCTGTGTTAAGACAGAGCTGGAAAACAACAAGAAGTATTTTTGCTACAAGAATTACTTCCAAAGGTATAAAACCCTAGTCTCACTGAACAACCTGGCCCAAGGAGACTGCTGTTGACAATTTTAGAAGAGGAGCTGAGGCTAGAACTAATCGAGATGCTGGAAAGTGAAGTGACACCTACTAAGAATTTATAGGTGTGGAGCAGAGAGTTTTTTTTGTGATAGATGTTATGAAAGGTATCTGCAAGAAATTTAGGATTTTTATTTCTAAGGCCCATCTGCCTCCTTCGAAAGCAGAGAACCCTGGGGTCTGCAGAACAACAATATTCAAATAATTGATGATTTGGATTTTTTAAGGTAATTAAACATACCATTATATTAAGATCTCCTACACTGAGGGGGTTTTTCTGGAAAACCAACATCACTGGGTGGTCTGACAGGAAAAAGAAACAGTAGAAACCATGCCAAAACCATATAAAGGGTCTTGATCTGAAAGTAAAGAACATGATCCCTAGTGAAGTGGCAGAGCCTCACCCCAAAGATTCCACTTCACTTCCCGTTTCTGCCTACTGATTTATTGCTACACAAGACAAATGAATAGGTAGGTGTATGAAGGTATGTGCAGTTCAGACAACAGTCAGGAGGGCTTTTTGTTTTTCCTCCCAAAGAGAACTGTTCTAACAAGTTAACAGAACAATTATGAAAAAGGCAGCTGAAAGTTCACCGTGAGCAGTCAGCAGCCCAGTGCACTTTTCAATTGATGAGCCCGCATTCTTCTTCTTGATCTTCCTGAGACTTTGGGGATTTCAAGCTTGTTGCATGCTTAAGTTTAAAACAAAGTGGCAGCAGGATTTGTTTTTTCTTTTGAAAGACCAGATTTCCATTTTTCATATATAATTTAGAAAGCAGTTCGCTTTTCCCCCCTCACGATATAACAGAGGCCAAAGCATAAAAATGCCAAGCACAGTTCAGTTTTTCATCGCCATTTCCAGGGATCTAACTCATAGGTACCAAATATACTGTACATATGCCACAGAGAATGCAAAACACAGCCTGTGTATTGCATCATGAGACCTTAGGAACACCTTAACAATGGAAGGACAAAGGAATCTGGAGGCAGCTACAGCAGCTTTCCTGCCAGTGCCTGGGAAACAGAGAGTGCAACTTTTAGATCTAATCGATTGTATGCATACACACAGGAAAACAACCTGTGTTGAAATCTGCGAGGATAGAGCTATCCTAAAAGCAGTACTTGCTTAAGCTTAATTTTGGAACATTTTCACAAGCTGTAACCACGCTGTGGAGAAATGTCAAGAAAACACTTGCTCACATCAGCTTTCTGCCATGCAGCAATAGGGAATGGACTTTTCACTCTGGAAAGGTCTACAAAGTAGGTATAACCTATACCACACATGAAAACTGGCAACCTGCATAGAGAGAATATTGCCCTCTGTCTAAGGAACCAGCAGTGCTAACGTTACAGAAATTCAGAATCTGTTAAATGAGATTAAAAAATACTGACATGCTAGATGTTAAAATTTAATCCAAAAGGAGTTTCTTTAAAATGGATGGGAGAAAAAAACCAGACTCACACATGTTTTGGGGTTTTTTTGGTAAATCTTTCAGGAAAAAATCACCCAGTTTTATCAGATTGATAGTGTTTCTGGGGATTAATTAAACAGAAATAAAACAATTTCAGAAAAAAGCTCTGGAGCTCTGAATCACAGTCCTGATTGATTCTAATAGTTTAACTTAAATTAACAGTAACTTCACACACAAAATAGGGTCTTAACCCAAGAAGCTGGTAAATTGTAAGTGATCTTTATACAAAAACATGAGGATTGAAGGAATGTGAAAGGTAACATTATGTAATGACTAGATTTGATGCACAGAGCACAAGACACGTCAAATTCTTTCTAGAGAATTATTTGTCTACCATTGAAATAACCTCAATCCAGCAGAAAAGATGCTCAGTTTCTGCAGAGCAAATAAAAATATAATGCCTTGAAGACTGTTATTTTTACTATTTAGTGGTGATATTATCCAGTTAATCAATCTGGACAGTCACACCCTTGAAACTCATTCCAATCATATTGCCAACAAAAAAAGAGTTAATGGGCTTATTTGAAATTTAGAAAGTAGTTCATTTTACACAGTGCCTCATCCCATTAGAAATGGTATAGATATTCTTAAAGACCCCAGAGTGGCACGTACCAAAGATGACCTACTCCAGGTTGGCCGTCGTCGGATAGGGGGAGGAGAATTTGATTGTCTGTGAAGGAAAAAGAGAAATGATAGCAACCACAATATCTCAATTCTAAGTCAAGAATGAATGGGAAAAACAAAACGTGAGGAATCTGTTCATATTGCTCATTACTGAGATTTTCAGATATATGATATAATGAAAATAATTCAGGTTTTCCTTGAAACACAGGATATGTTCCCATTCCAAACTATACATGCCTTTTGTTCACTATCCTATTTGGCTCACTTGGAAACACAAGAAAGAAAACATCTGGTTTAAAACGAATTTTAAAAGTCTCTTAAGTGAAAAAACTGAACATGGCACACAGGTACAGTCTTAGGTGACTTAATGTGGACAATAAAACCAGGACAATCTTATGAAATTGATAGCAATCACTCCAAAGCAATGCACACAGATCAGGAAGAAAAGGAAAAAACCCAACTGGTTAGACAATACTAGCAGAGCCACATACAATGTTAGAGTAGCCAGGTGCAGTGGAAGGAACGAGGAGTGTAGGACGGAAAAAATGCGAGGAAGGGAAAGAAACAAGTTGAAGAAGGTAGAAATATAGTGCTTACGTGAAGAGAGGAAAGGTGGGATTTGTCCTCTTACAGTTTCTGATCTGGTGAATGATGTTATGTGTGATTAGAGGAAAGGCACACAGGAAAACAAGCAACTATCCTTTTAACACAAAGGGCAGGAAAATTATTTGGCTGGAAAACACACACCAGCATATGCTGTCATCAATATCTGTAGCTCTAGCACACAAGCTTATACCACCATGGTAAGGAGAGCAGTTCTAATGACAAAAACACATTGAAACTTGTTATTTCGCTCTTTGACTTCATGACATTTCCTACTTTTATTAGGCCAAATATTTGCAAGTTGCCTATGAAACTGCTACATACAACACGTTCATAGGACCCACATACTTATAGTTCAGTGTTTAGGAAGAAACATGAGCAAAAGCTATGGCTTCTGTAGTCTGGATTATGACTGGTAACAAAGTTCTCTTTGTTGATCCCAACACAGAGCCTCAAAGGGGAAATATCCCAAGGTGACAGACTATGGTGTTTTGTTTTCTTTCTTGACTGTCACAGGGGAAACAATCATGAGCGCTCTTTGAATTCGACCCCTCTGGAATAATTAAAATTGAATTTAGTGTTGTACTATTGAAATCCATTACATGCTGCTAAGAAATGTCTTTTCCAGTCTTCCACTCACCTCCCAGGAACTGTAAGCAACATGTAAAATCTAACCAACATCTCTTTTCTGGAAGTGAAAAGAACACTCAGAGCAGTTCATCTCATTGGACTCTCCTGTGCTCTAACTCACCATATGTTAATATAATGTGTGCACACGTGAAAGACCTTCCAATCTTCCCCTCATCACTTTGGCTTTACTTTCCAACAGATGGCATTATCCAGCTGAACAGATGGGATGTCCAGCTCTAACTAGAGTTGTTGATAGAGATGAGACTTCTTCATGCTAAGTTTTGCAAGAATTTAATGTTCTCTGCTATACATGCCCAGCACATCACGAAAATTTCTCAAAACCCTAACATTTTGAAAGCCAAATTTATCTCAATCTGAAAATGCTTGCTGATGTAAATGAAACAGCTAAGAAACAGTTTTGAATTGAAGCTAAAGCCTAATGAATTCCTTCTTCAGTTAGAAGGAATCCACCTGTGTGAGAGGACTAGCTCAAGGCCACTTTCTAGGAAAGTGCTCAAAGCAGAGCCTAAAGGAGGCTTCAGGTTTAGATTTACAATCTCTGCTGTATTGTGGCAGTCAAGCCACGCAGATTAAAGCACCCAGGTGCCCTCCCTCGTTCAGCGCACATAAGAGGCGGATAAATTATCCTGCCCAACTAGAAGATGACAACCTGCACTTTCCAGTGCCCTCAGCTGCTGGATGGGCAGTGCATCTGCTGCTACAGCTCACATTTTGACACGATAACTTGTCACCTTTCACTCCAGTTTAGACTAATACTTTGGGCTATCAACAGCAGACACCAAGGCCTTCAATTCAAGACTCCCTGTAGGATTCGGCTGCTTGGGGAACATCAAAGCTCACAATGAAATTTCATTCTCAACTGTCTGTTCTTGTTGTTGGTTAAAACAAAACAGGAATAAAAGGGAAAGGGGAAAAGACCCAAAAATCCCAAAAACCAAACAAAACCAGACGTGCCAAAACTCAGACCAATTCCAAAGCAAGGTGTCAGAAAACAACTGTGAAGCAAGAGTACTTACTCTGTGCAGATTTTGTTCTGTTTGTAAAACTTGTGTCTCGATGCAAACAGACGTGAAATATATTTGGCATTTTCAAGATCATCCTTTAAAAATGAGAAAAAAATAGGAATAAAAACATTTGTTTTGTTATTCTTATCAAGGAGTGACAAAAGTTGTTTTAAAATCTAGTTGCAGGAATACTTGGTAAGGTCTGCCATGTGCAGAATTAGGCTCCCAAGAACACATCTAGTGGTCTCAAGAGCACTGAAGGCATAGGATTACTGAAACCCAGTGGTGTGCATTTACACACTGTCACTTCACTGCTAAGGCACAGTTGTGAGGGGACCACAACAATAAAATAGCTCAGGCTTTCTGGTCCAGTTTCTCTACTGGCCTTGGTTCAGGGAGATGTGGAGTGATTTCAAACAGCACAGAACAGCACCATGGCCCTGTGAGTTCCAGTAGGAGCACACACAGTGCCTCGTGCCCAGTTTCTGCTTATGCTGCTGTATTTATGCCATTCAAAAAGCACTTCAGGTTTTTTGCAGACTTCCCAGTGTAGGGTATTTCAGGATGCTTGGAAGAAAATACAGAAATTAGTACCTAAATGAAGTTAATTTCTCTTTCTGCATAAAGTACAACATGAACTGTGAGGGGGGTGGTGTTCTGCAAGTGAGCCTCTCTGGGAAAGTGGAATTTTAAAGGTTTATTTTTACATAAGTATCTTTCATGATGACATTGATCAGATCTTTTTCTTACTGTGTGAAAGAGTACATTCTCTTCTTTGTTGATCAACTCTAGAACAATTGAAGACTTGTTATGAGCAATATTCCCGATGTCATTCCACCTGCAGAGTAAAAAAATGCATTGGAGTTTGCCAACACATACATTCAAACATTTCACAAACACAGTAAGAATCTCTTAGTCAACATCAGTCTCATTTTATGGGAAAGGTTTTCAGTAATTTTTGGTGAAGAAACCTTGTCAAGAAAATCAGGAAATCATGTTCTGGTTAAAAGTGAGAGGATATTCAGCTCTTAACCCAAAGCAGGAGAGTTAAAAGCCCTCTCTTAAAACAAGATTTTGAAGACTCACAATAGAAGGCACACTGAAAACACATTAATGATAACCATTTTACTGAACAGTGACATTTTGGAACTGATTGATTTTAGCCACATGTAATAGAATTATTTTGTTTTAAGTGCCATTCCTCCCCAAATGCTGTTTCCACCTTTCATTCTGTGCCAATTCTTGCTAAAGAAGGTTAAGTTGACAACATGGTTATGTAGGCTATGCATACCATGTTAATACTCTGGCTTTATGTTTGCAATCTTTTTTTTTTTTGCTCAAGTAATTGTCAAGTTGCCCAAGATCTGAGTTATAATCTTCTTACAAATAGCTGACAGACATTTGCGTACATTGCATGCAATCCATGGGGATGGAAAGGACTTGTTTGTTCTGTTTGCAGCATGCATTCCTCTTCATGTCATGGCAGGAGGCTTGCAGTGCATATTTCCAAAGAGTAAGAATCCCAGCACCAACTCTCATTTCTACATGTAAAGAAACTTCTTGCTTTTGTCACCTGGCCCAATTAAAGGATTATCTAATTCCTTCTCAAAATTATATATGCAAAACATCAGCTATGGGGAAAAGGGAGCACTAACATTTTTTAAGCTGACTAATGAAAGCTCTTTTAAGGCAAGCCTCCCCCCCAAAATTCCAGTTGAAGTCTGATATAAGCCTTAGCTACAGACTGAAAATTAGTGCACCTCAAAAAACACAACTTTTAGGCAGCACAAAACTCCTACTCTAATCATAGGGATTAGTAAAAATCCACTTCAAGTAAACAGCAACAGTAATAAAAATACCCAGTGGAAGAGTAGCAAAGAAAAGTGAAACTATCCTCCCTGGAATCATGGAGATTTCTAGCAACATTTTAATATAGAACAAAGTTAAGGGATAAGTCATTCTTACTAACCAAAATAAACTGCAGAAGAAACAACAGAGTGACACAGCCATGATTTTCAAAATCATGGAATGAGAAAGTCCAACATTTTTTTAGTGGGGCACCCAAATGTGGCAACCAGATTTTCAGAAGTGCTGAGCTCTTAGGCTGCCAGCTGTGAGGTTTAACAGATTTGCATTCAGAAACATCAAAGAAGATGACATAAAGACAAGAGAAGAAAAGTGATAAAAGCCTTGTAAACTAGAACAAGATACACGACAGGCTACTACAACTTTCTTGCCATCCAACCCATTCACAGATATCAGAAATTATTCTTTATCTAATTTATCTATTTATTTATTTATTTATTTATTTATCTATTGGGCCGAGACCAATTCTGAAAACAGCAAGGCCACTACTCCTTAGTTAGAGGATTGGCACTATTACAGACACATATGCAAGTAAGGAAAAAATCCCACACATAGAGCTCTGGAAAGAAACTCACTTTAAATAAAAAAAGACCCTCATTTTTACCTATAAATCACAGTTGTCCTTCCAATTCTGTTTTTTATGAAGATTCCCATGAAGAAAATACCGAGGTGTATGTCAGTTCCATGGTTATCCTGCAGAGAAAGGATAATAAATTTAATGCAATAAAGAAACTGGTCTATATGTTTAGAGGAATGCATGCTGAAGTACCAAAGAGAAGCCCTTCAGTGTGGATGCAGGACTAACCTATATTTTGTTGCTTGATTGGACTCTGATTTTCATAATTTCAGAGCTGTTAGCACTTAAGTGGATTCGTTGTGCTGATTAGTGAGAAGAGAAGAAGCCTAAATGTGCCCAAAGCTTTCTTCTCTCAAACACCACACAGAGCACAAATTGGCATTTATTGCACAGCATCCCACATCCTGTCTTTGTGACTACAGCTATCTAGAGCCCATAGGAATACCAAAAGCAACAGTTGTCTTTCACAGCCATGGTATTTCTCCAGACATCTGTTAAAACATGTAGAGGTTTCAGAACACCACACCTGGAGAAAGAATCCCTCTCAAAAGCTCTACCTTTCACATTTCCTCCTTTAAGCAGTCCACGTAGAAGTTCACAGCATGTCACCCCAAAAAGTACCTCCACCTCCATGCAGATACATCCTCCACTGATTTGCAGTTGTTGGGTTAAATATTCAACTGCACACACTACATAAAAACAGTGCAAAAACAGTGGACTCTAAGAAGTCCCATATCTCCTTTTAGGCTCCAGTTTGAAAACCATGTGCTCCTGATCCATTTTGCAATCAGTTTTTTTTAACAAACCCTTTCCCTTCCTTTGGCTACAAAAGACTAATAGTGTTGACAAAGGGGTTTTTCTACATTCATCAACAAGGAAGAACAGTTCCCCCTCAGCTGCATGCACAGCAACTGATTCACACTTTAAAGTGGTAACAAGAAATGGTGCTAACACCACAAGTGTGGTTAGAAGGCATGGCTAGAAGAAAGGATGTGAGAGAAGTGAATGCACTATGCCTGCACACACTGTAGGAACCATCAGGTGCCCCTGCTTTTTTAGTAGACCAGATCAGAGCTGTTCTCCTGGCCGTGCTGTGCCTGATCCTCAGAAGGCAACCATGGAGTCTCTGCACCTGTTTAACTACTGAGTGCTAGGCCTTTTGCAAACAAACCATGGCTGGCAATTCATCCACAAGCTGAGAGTCAGCAGTTTGGTCTGATTAGAGGACAACACATTCTTCTGCCTTGTGCCAGAGGGACAAAAGGATTGGGAATATGTGGGGGAAAATGTATGTATTTGTGTACATACATGTGTGAGTGTATACAAACAAATACCCACATGGAAAGAAAGACAAGTAATTCTAGTAACACTTTCTACCAGGAAAAAAAAGAGAAACTTCTCATTTTCCCCTTTGAATGGAGTTCTGTTTGTCTCCATGGCCAGCATGCTGCTCCTTGATGCAAGGCTAACACCTTCCTGTCATTTTGCAGAGCACTCAGCCCACTGTTCATACTTCCCTTACTGACACATGCTATAATATCTAATGACACTTCCAACACAGAAATCTCTTGCAGTAGTGTGCAGGATTATTCCAAATGAATTTGAAGAAATGAATTTGAATATTTCATTTCATTCATTGGCAATAAACATTCCTAAATTTTTTGGCAGGTTGAAGGATTTTGCCATTCAGCTCCTCCCCTCCAGGCCAACTCTTAGACTGGCACAAAGGGATCAATTTTGACTTCAGCAGGAAGCTTGTTTTGTTTGGTGTATGTCAGTGTTTGTTTTTAAATTCCAAGTTATCTTTAACTAGCAGGAAAACCACTCACAATCCACCACTTAGGGTGGCTGGGTAGGTTAGCGAAAAGAAAGGGGTCATGTTGGGAACAGCAGTTTTCAGTTTCTCTGTGCAAATTTATCATGGCAGCATGTGCTCCATAAGGCCACACATCCAGACAGTCCAGGGCAGAATGGGACTTCCAGTGAAGGGAAAGTGACTGCAAATGCAAAATAATCCCTGAAATTCCCCCTTATTAAAAATGCGTGGAGGCCCTGTGTGCACATATAGAAAATTAAGGAAAAGTGAAGTGAATGCTTGGTAAGCAGCAACTTAGAAAGACATGAAAAGGTCTCATTTTCCTATCCTGTTAAAGATGACCAGAGCTCAGATTCATCTGCCCTGGCCCCTCTCCCATAGACAGCAGGTGGAAAAAAAGCAGGGAGTATCTCTTATTCCCAAGAGGGCACACCCTAGAACACAGCAACCTCTTCTGTAACAAGGATTGTCAGGGAAGAGAAGTAGCCCTATAGGCCTAAGTAACCCTCATGCTGCAATGTCCATTCAAACTACCAGCAGTCATTTCACCCTCTGGAGCAGTTAAATAAGTCCTGTCTCTTTTGGACAAACATGACTTGCATGCAGACCAAGGGTTGCTGCAGAGTTCTGCATGGTTTGATTCAGAGGTTCCTTTATAATATACACTAACATACCTTCACAGGGAAAATTTCCTGTCCAAACCCATCCAGACGTTCCACTTCATTGATATACATTAGCTCAGCCTCTGCTGCT